>PVJX010003718.1:0-104483 GCA_004027295.1 Dolichotis patagonum
TCACATATTAAAGGATAGTAATGCACATATAAAATAAGCACTATAAACATTTTCTGGACAGTTGCTGGCCACCTCCCTTTATCAATCCTTCCCCTTCCCTCTTCCTAACATTTCCCATCAGCTCCCAAGATTTAGTTCATGCTCCCTCCACTCACTCCACTCTCCTGTCTCACAAGGGGGCCCAATTTGATAAATCTTATCATTAGAGTCCACTGCAATTGGTCACAGTAACCAGTTCAAGGTTAGAATATGAGCCCACTTAGACCCACCAGACCACTGAGACTCAACCTGGGGAATTCTGTCAGCCCTTCAGGAACTGAGGATTGGAGAGACTGGGGATTGGAGAGATGTCACCTGACCTAATCAGACACACTGAGACTCAGGTACACACTATGTTTAAAACTATTGCTACCATCAAAGCCAACATAGACCCTTCACTCTTTGTGATAGTTTGAGGGTTTTGTTGGGTTTTTCCTGAAGCTTACAACCAAACACGTGCAAATTGTCCAACCAGCTAGAGTACACCAAAGATGGTGACATTATTGTGGACTGAGAAAATCCAAACAGAATCCACATCTGAAGTGGGATTTTTTTTCCTGAGCTTTAAAAAAAATAGATAAACTTTAAATTAGTGAGAGGGAAGAGGTGACAAAATATGAGGATTTTTTTAAAAAGCAGAACTAGTGACCTGGATGACGCCATCAGAATGGCAGTATGCGATCTTGATGGTGTTCATGACAATCTGTTAATAACAGAATGCTACACACATTCATCACTTCACAGAAAACACCACACATGTCACTGTCTCACCAAATCCTCACAAATACCCTGAGACATATGAGGCCTAGAGAGCTTCTGTGACTTAGGTGATGTCACAAAGCATTGTTTTAGTATCACTCAGATCTGGAGATCTGTCACTTGTAAGCTGTGTGAATCATTTTTCACAAGTTACATCAACCTCTGTGAGCTTCAGTTTCTCCACATCAGGCATCATAATTACACCTGCCCCCAAGGTTGTTGGAATAAAATGAGATAATGCAGGAAGGGCTTACCATAATACCTCCATCACAATAGGTAATACGTATAGTCACTACTTTGGTATCAATACAGGAAGGAAAAGGTAAGTTTAGGACTTACAGCCACAGGAATGGAAAATCAGGTCTGGTGCAAAGAAATCACAAATTAGAAGCTTTAGGTTTAATGTAAGAGATAAGCTTCACGCATTCGTTTCTTTCTAGAAACAGAGTAGTTTGCTTCAGAAGACTGAAGCTCCAACTTTTTCAGTCAGAGACTCTCTGCTTCAGGCTGGCATGGCAGAGACTGAGCATTGGGTGGTGACCTAGGGATGTGGTCACCAACAAGGCTGAGTAGCCCTCTGAGACACCGCTGCCCTGTCTATTTAATTTCCAGTGAACCCAAAAGCAAACGGTTCCCAGATCCTCTCCTCATAGTCTTCCAACCCTCGTTTCTTAACAAGCCTGGAGATCTCTTGTGTACGTTCAAGGAATTCGAGACAAATCTGACTGGACTCACTACACCTGTGTTATCCTTCGATGCTGCAAAAAGCTAATTTCAGCTGTCACTTACTGGAAGTAAAATGACAAATATCTGTAATATCTGTCAGGTTATGATTGCTTTAAAAAGAGTTGTGCAGCTGTCAACATTTTAATGACTTTAACAAGACACAAGTAAACGTGGAAGAGGAAACTGCATGTCTGTGCAGTACCCAGTTGCCAAACTTCTCTGCTACTTCTATTAAAAAATCAAATTACCTCCATAAAAGGTGAATGCAACAGAGAAAACCAATAGAAGAGAATCTGTTAATAATCTCACCAATTCGACAGGTAAGAGCATCAAACTCACCAACATCTCAGTAGAAAATGACTATTTCTATTGAGGAATGTGAAGCCATCACTAATTTTCTCCCCACCATGATGGCATACGAATAAATGTGCAAAATCCCCAGAAAAAAAGTTAAGTAATTCTTTTGAGACATTCTTGTCTCAGGTGTTTTGTTAGGTTTTGGAGCCAGGCATCAAACTCACAACCTCATGCTTGCCAGGAAGGTAATGGTGTCACTTACATAGCCCCAAATTTTTCATTTTTAAAAATTTTTTCCTCTTGTCTCATATTAAAGGACAAAATACAATATAAGTAGGTGACACATCCCAGTTCAACAGAGATAGTCCTAGTTTATATCTATTATCTTGGCATAAACATTAATACAGTATGCTATTTTAGATACTAAATTATTATAGTACATGGGTATTTTCAGGTTTACATGTGTGTGTATGCCTGTGTGCATGTGCAAATAGGTGTTGTCTGTAGATATCATGGTCTTGTGAATATATATGTATATATACGCATGTAAATGCACATGAGTGTGTAATTCTTTTCTTCCATTTTTAAATGCAACTCATCTGTGATAGTTTAAGACACAAAAACTATTTTAGCTGGATATTTAGCTCAGCAGCTCAAAGCACTTGCCTGGTAAACACAAGATCATGAATTCCATCCCCAGTACCAAAAAAACCCACTATATTTTATAACAAAAATTTCCAGTACATGACACTGAATTTTTACCATAAAAACTACATAAAAATGAGAGGCAAAAGTAACCTTATGCTCCATTCACATTTTTATCTGACTACCTTAATGATGTGTAAACTGGAAGTCACCAACAAAATGACTTGTCTGGGAACAGAGATGAGTGGTCCAAGTTTTAGTTTAAAAGAAGGATCTAACTCGGTAGGTCGTGGGCCTCCACATAAGATTCTAAACCAAATCCACACTGTTGATCATTAAGTCATATCTGTTTTTCCAATATTTCTGCTGCTTCTCCAATGTCAGAGAAGCACAAAACCAAAAATAATAAATAGGAGCAATCAGTGTGAATGTGAGTTTTCCTAGAGGGTTTGAGTGGTTTGGTTTGGTTTGGTTTGGTTTGGTTTGGTTTGGTTTGGTTTGGTTTGGCATTCACAGAAAACTGGCATTGTCATCCTCAGATCTCATGTCTATTCCACGCAAAGGACAGTATACTGTGGGGATTCTGTGAACTGTGACTTTTTTAGTGAAATGATAGGCGAAAGCCCAACCATTAAAAATGAAGAAGGCTGATTTTTAAACTTAGAATCATCTCTATGGATGCCTTTTGACCTCAGATATCTATAGAGCTCTATAGAGCTTCATTTGAAAAAAAAGAAAACATTCATGGAAAATTCTCTCTCAAAACTCTTTCAGATTCAGAAAATTAAGCCAGCTGGGCATTGTGACAGCTGGCTGATGTCACTCCTGGAGGATGTCTCGAAACCAACAATACCTCAGCCTCTTCTTGGTCTATAAATTAAGTCATTAACAAATATACACAGTTTGGGGAGGAAAGAAATGTTCTGCAACAAATCAAACTCCATGTAGCAAAGGGTACTGGCACAATTCCCATGGAAATAAATAAATTCTGTGACAAGCCAACTTCTTTTCTCCAATGCATTCCAGAGATAGCATACGCTTTTTTGAGGCTCCTCATAAATCTGAGAAAATTAAAAGTTAATATGGCATGGAATTTTTATTAGTGGCTCCAATGCAATAAATATTCAAATATTAGTGAGGGTAGAGCCAGTGTTACCAACAAGAGGACAAAAACTTGAAGATTCTCCCAGCTTCGGCTTTATGGAATCAAAAAAGATGTGTATGCAGAAGCAAGGTGGGGACAAAGCTGACAGACTTGCATGTAAATAGTCACATTTCCCTGGCATGCTTGCAGATATATTCATCTATTTTTTAAGCCACTCTTCGGTTGTAAAATGATGACAGCACCACCAAAAAATCATTCTTTTGGAGAATTCACCTAAGGAAAAGTAATTCAAGAGACACTGGAAAAGAAGCTAGTGTGGGTAACCAAGGCAAGCAGAGGTGTGGCCATTCACAAGCAAATGTCATCATGAGTCAAGGGCAGAAGACACCCTTAGGAAGAAGCAGGAATCCTCTGAGCAGCTCCACGAGAAATACTGCCTTTGAAATGGGAAGTGACAAGGGGATGCTGTGATCCGCCCAGGTGAAAAGAGAGAGAGACAGTTCACAGGGAAAGCTGGTCCTTTGGGAACCGTACTTTCAGATGGGACAAGAGATGATGACAATGTCAAAAAACACTAGAACTAGGGGGAAAAAGCTTCACAGGGATCATTTCATCAAATGTCACTTAGGAAAAGAAATCTGTCTTGCAACATCCCATGCCAGGTCTGTTCAGACACAGCCTACGTTCTGGCCACAGAAGAGAAGGAATGTACAAAAGGCTAAGGAAATCACTTCCTGAGAAGAAAGCCCCTTCCCAAGCCAAGTGCTGAGTAGAGCCTGTGGGCCCAGACCAAGGAGTCAGTGCGGTTTCGGGACAGAAACATAGCTTAGCACAGAGGCAAAGGAGGAAAGGAGGGCCTTTTCCCAGAAAGGAAACAAGTTCCCAAAGGGCTTCAGTCCTCTTCCCATCCCTTCTGAAAGTAAAAGACACCCACTAAACCCTTCCACACCACTAAACACCCATGAACACTGCAGAAGATTCCCTACCATTGAACACTGGGAACATTTTCAAAGCCTTCCAATTTTGTCTCTCCAATCCAGTAGGGAGACTTTGGTGGGCTACTGTGGACAGGCCATGCACTGAGAATCAATGTTCTAAACCACAGGGGGCAGAAGAAACACAGAACCTCACAGATTAGATCAGAGTTCAAATAGGCTCTAAGAACATAACCCTCATTCTAAGCAGTCTCTCACAAAACAAAGCAAGTCTGCTGTCCCACACAGAGAAACTGATATCCAGAACAAGATTGTAAAAACCTACTTGTTTGATGGCTTTTCAACCTGCCAAGTCACTCTAGTAGGTTGTGACCATCATTTTTCAATGGAATGAAATGGATTTAATTGAAATGCAATGGGATATATCAAAGTGCAGTGTTGTAAATAGGCCAAATACACACACACACACACACACACACATTAGAATTATGTGCTGGATTACACTTTAAAATTTTATCATTGTTAGGGCTGTAGTTAAGGGAGAAATAAGATTCAGAAAAGGTTTGGGCACAACTTTCTCATTTCATCAATGAGTCCTTGGTAACCTAGGAGGAAGACATAAGTTGTTCAGGTATCAGGCAGTTGATGACAGGACTGGTTCATTTGTTATGAAATCTAGGGGGGGAAAGACCTCTGCAATGATTCTCCCCATGCTGCCTCTGTGAAATTAACTCTAGAAAAATATTCTATCTGTTAAGTCTACACACACACATCCTACCTCAGAGGCCTCTGTACGAAGTTAACCACCTTCTTCTAAAGTCCTATCTAAGTCAAGCAAAGTGCTCACCCCTTCCGCTTACATGCAGGAATCTCCACTGAGCACAGGCTGCTGAGGACCAAGGTCTTATCTTTTCAGGAGGTGATTGTGGAAAAAACATCTTAGAAGGTTCTTTGGGGTCTGCTGGCAAAGTTTCACAACTTAGAGGAGGAGGTAGTAAGCATATCACTGAGATCCTGTTCACACTCAGCCACTTCTAGCATCAAGTCTGAATGGGTTCTAAGTGAAAGGCATGGTTTTCACTGGTGTCAGTCATGCCCATAAATAATAAACTCTGTATGAGTTCCACAGCTCCCTCTGAATGCCACACTACCAAACTTAACAGGAAAAAAGTGAGACCCCACCAGCATTTTCCAGGATCAGAAACTGATCAATACACAGGCTGGCAACTGACCCAACACTGATTTATTCTGTACAATTACATGGACAGAAAAAGGCCATTGCCAGACTTTCCTGTCATTCCCTTTAAAACAAAATGGTAAAAAGCATGGTGCAGCCCATGTATGTCAGGTGTCAGTCTTAGCTATTACAGTACTTCCCCACCCCAGCCCCAATGACCCCATGCTCTAAACTGGACATCTTCACTCACAGATTTTAGACCCCACTTCCCAACACCCCACAGTTCAGCTGCTCTGCTGAGTTAATAAAAGAAAAAGCAAGAAGTCAAAGGAATCCTGACTCACAAGACTCTCCTCACTTATCATGAAAGTGGCCTCGTTTGGGTGGTAACCCCAACACTGCGAGTGCTTCTAAGAGAACAGAAAGGAACAATTATCTGAAGCTAGGTGCCTCTTTAAGGATAGCTTTATTCAAGACAGAAGACTCAAACTGTAACAATCAATCACTGGGCGATGACACTTATTTAGATAGAGATAATATTCTCTGAGCAAAAAAAGAAAAATGAAACCGGATTCTCCGT
Source organism: Dolichotis patagonum (assembly GCA_004027295.1). Lineage (NCBI taxonomy): Eukaryota > Metazoa > Chordata > Mammalia > Rodentia > Caviidae > Dolichotis > Dolichotis patagonum. Next base: position 6,264 of record PVJX010003718.1, read on the forward strand.
ACATTTCTATATCTGAAGGAAGCCACGAGAGCAAACCTGCATGAGATATAAGGAACTAGAGGTTTCAAACACGCTGTTTCCACCTTATCACTCTTATCTGTTATAAAAAAAAATACAAACAGCTGCATTTAAAGATAAGGGCAGAGAAAGGTGTTCTGTATGTTGCCCAGATGTTTCTAAAATCTGCTCCCTGCTAAACTTATCTCCCAAGAACTAAAGACACCTCTAATCTCTTCTAATGGCTTAATCAAATGAAATAAATGGCTGGTAAAATATCTTCTTTAAAACTTACATTACTAGTTGTACACATATACACTCATGCGCGCGCGCACACACACACACACACACATAAAAGCAGGGATATTTTTCAATACTTGTCCAAGGAAAAACTGATGCCAGCATTAAAATATTACTCATATATGTTCTCAAAGACCACAGGCTGGAAAACAAGCTGGGGAAGATGTTAGAGTGATGCTTCTTATGGTTTTCTTAATCGTGAGTCTTTTTGTTGCCTTCCCCACATGCTGTCCTTTCATTCATTACTCCAAATATTTATTGCATTCCTACTATGTGTCAGGCAGTATACTAGGAAGGGAGGAAAGGAGAAAATAAGTGGGGAAATGATACAAACAGGAAGTCAGGATGGTTTGCGAGATGAAAGATGGAAGTTTGTAAAGAAGGCTGTATAAAGGGTGAAAAATGAAAATAAAGAATATTGACTATCTGTCCAATTGCGGTCCTAGTCCCTAGTTACATTCCCAGACACAGAGGTCACAGAATGGAAGAAAAAAGTGCTACACCCAATTTGTTACCCTTTTGCAAGCTGGCTTCACATTTCTGCTCAGCCATTTATCATTCTTGAACAGAGAATGGAGAGTCAAGGGGTCTTCGGTAAACACAGGCCTTAATATCCATGTTTTGCCCCAAGACTAGCAGCCACCAGAGGGCAGGGTCTGGGTCTCACTCAGTCTCAGTCCAGACCCAGCTCTCCCTGAGCACTGCACAAAGGCTTAATCATTCAGTGATCTGGACTTAAGTGCAGAACGAAATACGTGTCTGTTTTCTTACTCTGAACCATGAAGGTATTAATTCAGGTGACTCTGTGGTCGCCCTGTGCTCATATTCCACCAGCCACCCTCCAGCTAGGCTGAGCAATTTTCAGATTTCCACTTCATCTACATTTTGGAGGGACAGGCAGATTGGGTGAGACTTCATTCCTCCCAGTGATTTTACCCTAAACCCCACAACCCACTTGTGAGACTCCATGAAACATACTCTTTGAATGAAACTGACAATTCAACAAACACACATCCTCTTTTTTTCCGAAAAGAAAAGAAAAACAATCTTGCTAAGGAAATTCTGCTGGCCTCGCACCAAATACCATACACACAGGCTAGGACGAAGCCACAGATGGAATGGGCTGTGCTTTCTTCCTGAATCTTCAGATGACAACACCATTTAATTTCCCAGAAGCAATTATAATCTTTACAAGGGGAAAAACAAAGCAAACAGTTTGGATTCTCAAGCAGTCCCTGAACAAAACCAGGACCAATCAGGAACCAGTGGTACAAAGAAAAACCCCAAGTAAACTTCCTGGATGAGAAGAGGAGGCTGCACCACCACAGCTAATATTTCCACAGAAAGAGAAGTCCTCAGAAGTTTTGAGAAACCTCTATGCCTTCCAAGTGGCCTTGCAGACAAGCACAAAAAGAAAGTAATCTTTGGATCATGATTGTCACTTTCGTGCAAAATCTCAAAAGCGCCATCTCCCAATGGCCAAGATGGCCCCCTTTACCTGGTTTGTCTGTGGGTACCAGCGAGCCTTCCTGGCCACTCTTCACAGAACAAAAACATTCTTTCCTCGTTACCACATAATAAAAATGCAGTAGTAAAGTTAGGATACGCTCATTTGAAATCTGTTTCTTAGCCATGCAATAACTTCCCAGTTTCTTGCAGGTTTTCATCAACATAGCCTGAGGGAAAATGGGGTCACCTAATATGAACAAAGGACTTTGGACTAGACACTGTCCATCCAAGCCAGTGGCAGAAGTAAAGTCAGCATAAAAGCTGAAAGGCCCAAATATCCATAAGCAAAGTGGTGAGAACATGGGCTTTTACCATACAATTCTCTTTCTGCCTATATGCTTGAAGATTCCCATGATTTTAAAACTTTTTAAATAATAATTGCATGATGACTGTTTATTTGCTTCCTTCTTGGAGAATTTCCTCTCACAACCTCAGATCTAGAAAAATTCATCTCCCTCTTTGCCAAAACTGTGGGCCCAGTAAGAGAACCTGGGGGAGACAACATACCCAAGCAGGACCTGTGGGATTTGCTCCTTTGTGTATTGTGAAGAATGTCCCAGCTCCGGGAGTCTCTGTGGCCCATGAGAGATCACGTGAGGTTAGATAGGGGATGTGCCTGTCTGAAGGGAAGGGAGGAAGAGGCAGAGAGACATGGGTGCAGAGGTATGAGGGCACTTGGTTCCTAGGCCCAAGAGGTCCCTCTAGGGAAAGGAGCCGAGTATCCATCCTGCCTGGTAAGTCTGTGCTGCACCTGGCCATGTGGCCGGTCACATCTTCTCCCCATGGAAACCACTTGATTCAAATCCTATCTCTTCCCTCCCTCTTCTTGCTTACCTTGACTTCACTCCTCACAAACAAAAACAAGCCTCGGGTTAGACAAAAAGGAGAGAGAACTAACCGAGTGCTCAAGCTGGAGAAACCAGCATGTAAACCAGCCAATCTAGAGAGACACCACCAGTCCCTAGCAAACAGCCTCCTCTTCTCTCATCCACACTGCATCCTCGCCTTGTTTCTGTGCCTCGTGATTTCTCCACAAAATCTACAAGGGACAGTTATGCACCAAACAAAGGAAGAAGAAAGCTGATCATGTTTTTCTACTTACCTTTAAATTTAGGGTACTTTTCAAAAAGAAAAATATGCTATTGGGGAAGGAGTGGAAGATACCCTTTCTTCCCTTTGTCTTGCTTTGGCCCTGCTGGTTTCTGCACATCTCAAAGTCACTTTAGAGCTTAAAAAGTAAACACAATTGCAAGTCACTCACCTTTGCTCATGAAGGAGATTTCATCTACCTCCCTAAAAGTCTTTTTTATTCATAATCTGAGATAAGTGGTGACAGTGACAAAGTAAGGACAGTACTGATGAGACTTTATAAAGAGGCAAATGTTGATTCTACTCTCACACCAAATCTACTTAACTTCTAACAATGTTTCATTAGCTAACAAGACACTTGCTTTCAATGAATGAAAACTATAATAGAGCTGTAATATTTTAAAAAGTAATGAATGTAATTTGGGCTCTATTTTATGTTGCTATAAAAAAGGTCCTTAAGTGTACCTCTCATCTGCTCCTCTTCTTTAACTACCATAATTTATGCAGATAACTGTTAGATGAATTGCATCAAGAACACATTTGGATTGCTACCCATAAAAGTACTTAGCCATCATTTTCGTTTTCTTCTATATATACATCTTTATATTTCAAAACTCAAGTTACCAACATTAAAGATGACAAATTGTCACCAAAAAGTACTGAAGCATGGCATCAAATAATAAATTATTAGTGTTTGAAGGTTAAAGCCAAGTTTAAGAGATAGCAACACTTTTGTTACACAGGACTCGGATCCAACTGCAGGTGACTAAGGGAAGCTTACAAATGAGAGTTGACACCCTGCTAACACTATCAGTCTGCAGATTTACTGCAAAACTCCGAAGTTCTGTCAAGGGCAGATCAATGTTTGTGATAATCCACAAAATAATTTGGCTTTACATAAGAGGCATAAGGCTCCGTGACTTAGAAAGCAAGGCTTGGTGTCCACACACCCACGTTTGGAGGCGGTGTGTATTGGTTCCAGCCTTCGCAGAACCTCAGCCTGTAACGGTTCAGCGGAGAGGGTAGGACAGGCTTCATCAAGAGGATGCTCAAAATCTCACTCCCTTAACCACTTCTGCCAATGAACATCACAGGAAAAAAAAGACCTACTCTATGGATAAACACGGTTCCAGCCCTTTGATGTCCAAGCACAGAGCCCCACCATCACTGGTGCACCACGAGCAAATCCCCACCCGCTGGAAATAGAAATGGCACTGGTGCATAGAGGAAAGGACCAGGCAAGTAGAAGATGACTTCCTAGAAGATGATTTGTATATACAGCATAGCGGGCTAAAACAGGCAGAGAGAAGAATGCTCAGAGATACCAACTCACTGCAGCAAAGCAAGCCATACATTACTTAAGTGTTTATTATGTGCCTTGAGACACTTACCCAATCATACAAGGTCCCAACCATACAGTGAGAAAATAGGAATCTACAGACTCTATTCCATGAGATCAGGGAGCAGAATGACCAGCACACAATGGATGCAGTATACATATTTGTTTAATAAGTGTGTATAATGGAAGTTATTTCTAATTACTTTATTCTCAGGAGCGCAGACATTCTTCATTATCACAATCTTTATGCTAGAATACTTAAGAAAGTTGAGAGGAAATGTTTGCTAACTAAATATTGTTAGATCACTAGTTTAAAGTCATATTTAATTTAAATGACATTTAGAACAGTAAGTCCCTGACTGAGGAATGTGTTCTGCTCTGGAGCCATTTGTAAATCTGACAAAGTGAGTCTCACATACCTTTGACACAAACACAACGTATATGGCTTTGAGCTTCCTGGAAAGCCCCCCTACATGACTGCTGCTTTTCCTCTTCTGGACATGCTGGGCTGTGAGTGGCCACTGTACTACTGTACGCGTCATACTATACAGTAAGCACACAGCAGCGCAACCATGGCACCGTCCGGCAGACGTGAAAGCTACTTCAGCAATTTGTTCCCAGGAACTAATACTAATAATGCATGGTTCACTGGTATCTATGAGAGCTCACAACTCAAACCTTCCCAGCAAGAACTAATTTATTAAAATTTTGCATTTGGGGGCCAGGGATTTAGCTCAGTGCACAGTGCCTGCCTGGCAAGAGGGAGGTCCTGAGTTCAACTACCAGTAACCCCTTAAAAAGTAAATAAAAATAAAAATTTGTATTTTTTATTTAAGCACCTACTGTATGAGACACTGCTCTGGGTGATTGGGATATGTCCATGAAAGGTGAAAAAAAAAAGTAGACAGAAAAAAATGGAAACCTTGGCTTCAGAGAATTACATTTAAAAAAATAAACCTAAAAGCAGTGCTGTGGGTTGAGTAGCCCTGATCTGAAAATCCAAAACCTAGAACTTTTTGAGCACATGCAGTTTAGGATTTTGGATTTTCAGATGAGGAATCCTAGCTAGCAAAATGTATGCAAATATTCCAAAATCCACAAAACTCTGAAATCTGAAACAATTTTAGTCCTGAGCATTATGGGTAAGAGATACTCAACCTGAGTAAATCACTGACACGGTTACCAAACATCTCCTGACTGTCGGCCAGTGTAGATTGACAGATACAGAGCGCCTGTGCACATTTCTTGCACCTGATTCACATCAGGCCCTGGTCACCAGTTAGACACTTTCCCTGGACACACCTGAGACTCAAGAGCAGCCCAGGAGGGCGCCAGCATTATATCACAGTGAGTGACCAAAGGGAACATGTCCGCCAAGATTCTCTGGGACTCAGAGAGCTGAAGGCACAGGCCCAGCCCACAGCAAGCTATCTGAAGAGAGTGGAACTTTTCACAGAAACAAAACAAAGAACCGACTCCCCAGCCAGGCATCACAGGAGCAAAGACTTCCGTAATCCAGGCAGAAGAGCATAGACCAAAACGACTGCAAGCAGGAGATTTGCAAGAAGCTCTTGGAACTATGGCTTCCTGGCACCAGTTGATTTCAGGACTCTGGGAGGGGCCCCAGAAATTTTGAGCCTTTGATTCTAATTTTGGAATGAACAAAGGGGATGGAGGAAATGGATGCTGTTGGCAGTGGTGTGGTTTTTAAGCACTAAGGATGGGTTCTCTTCGGAAGTCACAGCTATCATCCTATAGTTGGCTGGCATTAAGGGCAAAAGTCAAGAAAAACAATCTGCTTTAAGAAATAAACAACACAACACACTAATTATAAACACAAGCCGTAAGTTTCATTGTCTAGGAAAGTAAGTACACAAGTGCCTAAGTTTAGACCAGATCATACCTATGATTTCTCCCAACCACAGACATTCACTTCACAGTGTCATTTGTAAACATTTATTTTTAGTAGGATTGTAAGACATTAAGAAAGGACCAATGCCACCACATATAGAATAAGATTAGGGAATAGAGAAAGATAATACATGTTGCATTAATCTGATTATGTTTATTTCTAATGAAAGTTGGATTTTATTATAGCATACAGTTTAACAGAGAAAACATACACCTGGAGATTTTTTTGCCTCCTTTGTAGAAAGCACTGCAGATGTAAAGAGAGGTCACTCTCTTCCTCGTCATTCCAACTACAACTCAGAAAAAGAGCCATTTTATTGCAGCCTAACTGATGTGATTTAAATCAGTACTTATTTTAATAGATTAAAACAGTCCTCTTTTTTCAGAGTGGGATCCATGAATATATATGGTTGGGAATCTACAGATGTGAGAATTTTATGATATTAAGGTCCTCATGGACAAAATAAACGATGCTGATCTTTCTGGCTTTCAAAAGCACCTTATCTCAGAGTACGGTACTGCTATCAACTCTGGGGCCTGTTTCCATGCTCAGCTTATTCCTAATGCGCTGGCCAGCATGTTGGACTAACTAATCTCAAGAGGAAAGTGATCTACCCTAACACTGAACTCTTACCAAACTGTCCTCTGCCTTAGAGCTTACAATTTCTCACTTGGCCCGGAAAGTCAAAATTAAAAAGGTACTTTCTTATGAATTAGACTTTTGCAGTTCTCAAACTATTTAGTAGGTTGACACTGACCTGACATGAAGAAAACCATACTACAAAAACTGATTTGCCACAAGCCCACAATCTCTTGTCTGCAATTCTGTGGGCACATGTAATGTCACAATTCTGATTTTCTCTGGGCTTTAGAAAGATGATATAGTATATATGTATTGTATATGTGGTGGTATTCCTCCAAGCATTTATATTTCTATGGTAAGAGAAATATGTATACTATTGAATGATATTTCTTTCAAATACAATAAACTCGTGGCTCTCTTATAAAATGAACACAAACAAAAGGTTTTACTAAATCTACTCATTAATGGATACTAGTAAGATGTTATCAGTTCAGAGAAGAATTCAAAGTACCATGCCTACACAAGCCTGCAGAAACACTAAAATAAACTTATAAACAGAAACAAAGCTGGTATCCACAGGACAAGAAACAACTGCATAATACAGAACACAGCTCAATTGCATTTCTGTGGCACCAACTGCCTGTATTGGCATCAGTGGCCAGCAATTTACAGATTTAGAAGAGAGCTCAAAGGCAGTATGAAGCACAAAGAAGCATGGAGGATGTACCAGTCAGGATGCCCAGGATTCTTTTCTGACCATTCCTAACTCTCACAACCTTTTTCTGACATCAGTAAGTGGAATAAATAAAAATTACACTTTCTCATCACTCCACGTCACACTTTGTTCCAAGCGAGTCCATCATGAATGTATTTGTGATGCATTTTTCAGAAATTTGAGATTTGATTCCATTTCTCACGAAGAAGGTAAAAGGACCTTCTTTCCACTTTAACCACCAAACCTTGCGATGGTTCCAAGTTAGGAAAACAACCTATTTTAGGCGGTACACATTAATGAATGAGAACAAAAGCTCCTGCCAAGGCAATGGCACTGGGTGTGTCTTGTCCATTAATGGGGCTCCAGCCTCACCTGGCCCATTTTCCACTGGGGAAAACTACCCATCCTCTAGGGGGCCTCAGCTTCCTCGTCTGTAACTAGGTTTCAAAGGCCTTTCAAATTCAAACAGGCCAAAAGTCTAGAAGTTTCTGACAACAGAAACTTCTAGAAGCATCACTGGGACATGAAAACTATTCCATTAGGTGTCCAATAAAAACCCTCCCCTGTGTGAAGCTCCAGTGAAAAAATCAGTTCTTCTATGGAGGCTTCTTTAATATATGCAGGCCTGAGTGCAAATCGAAGTTCCAACAAGTAGTGACTGGGTGATCCTTAGGTAAGATACTAAACATCTGTCTGGTTTTCCACTTTCTCACTTCCTCTCAATGATTCCAATATGACATTTCCCTCAAAAGCCCTGTCTACAAGGGGCATGCTATGAATTTATAGTGGAATATACTTTTCGCAGATACTCAGGTAGATTTTTAGTGAGTGTGACACCAGCCAGACTCATTGTATTTGGTTAGAACATGAGTTCCTCTCTAGCCAAAGCCAGCACATCAACCAATTATGTAGCCCTGGCACCAAGCTCACCACTGAGTATATAGTTGGTGCTCAATATAAATTCCTGCAGAAGTGAATCTGACTCTTCTATCATCTAATACAAGGACCTGACTTATTGTGCATGGAGACTTGATGCCACCACCTGACTATGCAAGGAAGGAAACAAAGGTTTCTGTCACTTGAGATTCGTCATCGTCAGTGTGAGCGAGGTGGCTCAGAGTTTTGGATTCCAGTGGGAGAAAGCCAGGATGGGTAGGAAAAGAGGAGACGCCTGGGAGCCAGGCAGCCCAGAGACATAACACAAGCGTCAGCAGTCTAGACCAAACATAAAAAGAGGTCCATTACCAAGAGTGGAGGCTGGACCAAGGCCCAGAAGTTAGAACAGCACCAGCCAAAGTATACTTTATGGACTATTGGACCCACAAAAAGGACCCAATAAAAAGAGATCAGGAAAAGAGACAGGTAAGAAAGACCATGTTTCCTAGTCTCTCAGATAGACACATGGGAACTTGAGTATATTCTGAGGAGCCCTAGAGTTATGACAAATGTCGCACATTGTTCTAAGCAGGGCATCACCAATAGCCCTCTCCATAGATGCTACATGTTTTAGGACCACCATCTTATTGGGGGTGCAGGTCAAATGAAGGTCAAAGATGGAGCTGCCTACGGATCACACAGATGAAGTGTAGGCATGACAGACCAAGAGACAGACAAGAAGGACAAGGAGGGCCAAGTTCACGCCAGGAAGTCAACCACTGCTAAATGTTCTCTTCTCTTTCATTCGTGAGCATCTTAAAGGAGACATCCTGCCTACATCATCCTTGTGTCTCCCCAGTTCTGGCCTGATCAGATAGAGATGGGCAACAGCTATCGCATGAAATGCACCAACCTGAGCAAATGCCTGAGGCCTTGCAGTGTGGTTCTCAGTCCTAGGGGAACATTACAACCACTGGGGAGCTTTAGAAGCTACAGATGTCCCAAGTTCCCACCTTGAACCAATTCAAGTAGACCCTGGTAACCAGGAAAGCCTTCTTTGCCACACAGATGAATTTTATTTACTTCCTATAGGGAAGCTTATAGGCAACTTCCCAGCACTGCAACCCTGGAATCCACTAAGTGGACTGGGACAGTGCTGGCCCATCACAGGCAGAAGAAGGCAAAGCTGATAAACACAGGATACCAGTGAGGCATCAGCCCATCCCTGCCTTAAGAATTCTCTATGAAAAATGCCACAGATTTTCCCCAGAAAATGCCACTTCAGCCTTCCCCTAAAAATAGCCTGGCTTCTTGGAGGGGGTCAGACGCATGGCCTGCAGAGAGAAAAGCATAAACAAAGGCCTTGCCAAACCCGGCTCTCCACACTTAAATCAGCCTGACCCAAAATCCACAGCGAGTTCCAAGAACAAGCACAGTGGTCCGCGAGGAGTGTAGCAGGAGGCCATGGTTACGCAAGGCGCCGGCTCCCCTTCGCCAGTGCTTCATGTGCAGAAGTCCACATTAATTACTGCTTTACCAAATGAAAAGTGAGTTATGTCCCTCTGTCATTTAGGCCAGGACATTCTCCAGGCTGCCAAAAACACGCGCATACTCAAATACCAAAACTATGCAGGCAGGCTACAGGACGTCCTCACCAAAGACAAGACAGAATTTTCACTTCATAAATCAACGAGAAACTCCAAAAAGGCAGCCAGTTGAAAAGGCAAGTTACGCTGATGAGATATTTTCTTAATTCACCTCATTCAGGGTAATTGATTTTTTTTTAACTTCACGAACAAGTAATTTTTAATATAAATAATAAAGCCGGTTAACCGTGTATTCTTATTGCATAGGGAATGACAAAGTTTTTATCTGAATTAATTAGGTGATTTTTCACGAATACAGACTTGTTGCTTTTACTTGAGACTGTGTTTTTTAATAAAATCCCTTCCCACCCTTCCCCTCGGCAGACAGAGAAAAATGGGAAGCAGCGAGGGTTGAGACTGTGTCCCTGTGCAAAGGGTTCCCAACCACGAAAGCCATCGCACGAGCACAGGATCCAGCAGCTTCCCGTAGATGAGCAGGATGCAGACCCCAAGCCCTACAGAGAACGCGTTTCAGTTTTGTGATTCCTAGATCACCACTGCCAGGAGTCACCAAAAGCCTAATGTGTTACCACTGCCATAGAACTTTACACATTGCAGTTTTCACTTGAAAAAGTAAAATCAATGACAATGGAGAGAAAATAGAGGTAGTTTTCCAGAGGTACTTTCCTCCTCTTCGAAAGTAGAACATTCAACCTGGCCAAAAGGAAAGATCCTCTGCCTTCTGCCCACCACTACCCCCACATCCAGTACTGGGGATTGAACACAGGACCTTGCGGAGCTACGTTCTCTGTCTGCCTTTTTATATTTTATTTGGCTAAGTTGCAGGTGTGCCCCACTCCACATCTGGCCCCCTGTTTCTTTTGGGAGCTCTGTTTTTGAGATGGGATCTTGCCATGCGGCTCAGGCTGGCCTCAAACTCATTATGTAACCCAGGCTGCCCTGAAATTTGCTGTGATCCTCCTGCTGCAGCCTCCCAAGAGCTGGGATTACAGGCGTGTGCAAGCATGTCTGGCTACCTCCCCTAATGCTTAGCTCTAGTTTTCCACCCTACTTAGGATGCTGGAAGAAGAGGGTTGGGGGGACAAATCATTTTCGTAGCCTGTGATCTGTCTGGTTTATTGGAAGTGAAAACATTCTTATGAAACCCAAGGCTTAACCATCATCATCATCCTTATTAATATGATTATTATTATTATTATGGTTTTGTGCACTTGATTTTTTTCCCAGAGCAGAACTTTTTTTTCAGCTGTTTTAAGCAATCTGTTACAAAATTCAATACAAGTTCTCGACTTCCCTATTTCCTTCACGGGAAAGGCCAATCTTGACATCATGTGAGTTCATTTTACCTGAAAAGGCGTGCCATGTAGCAAAGGTTGCTAGGGATACAGATTCTCAGGGCCCAGCTGGATCTCCTGAATCAGAATTCTGCCTGTGACCAGGACCCCCAGTAGATTCACATGTGTGGCCAGATGCAAGAATCTCGGGTCTAGTACAGACTCCAGTTCATGCTAAGAAATAGCATCTGCTTGCAGAAGGTCACTCAGCCTCTGAAGGACCCTGCTAGAGTCAAGGTGCACAGTCGGGGGATCATAGCAGAGGGCTTAGATGGTTTTCACCCCAGTCCATGCGGTCCCTGAGCCCAGGCAGTGGTGAGGAAGCTGGGGACATGCCAGGGTGTGGAATGGGGGGGCCTCCCCAGCCCGGGTTTCAGCACAGCAGAGCCATTAATTAAGATCGGCCCGGCTGCTGGCGAAGCACTCACTCTGGCGTTTGCTGCCTGCCGGGGACTGGCGTGAGGTGTGAGAATCTGGGTAGCCTTCTCCGAGGCTCTGCCCCACTGGCGTTGATTGTGTATGATTAATGATTTAAAGGAATAAAAAGAGAAAGGTCAACTTCTGAGTTCAAGACAGAGCAGCTACATAGGGAGTAATTAAGATACTTGTGTAAGCATGATTAATAAGCACACACGGGCACTCTCAGCAGTAAACAAGATGCAAGCAGATGGTTAGCATGGAAAAGAGGGTTTTTCCCCCCCTTCCCTAAAAGCAATTTTTCAGCAGCTTGAAACTTGGCTTGTGAATTCTTTTCCTCCCCCTAAGTCTCAAAAATCTCATTATCTTCCCAACCTTAAATTTTTTTAAAAAAATCTCTTTAAACCATGATGAATTCCAACCATAATCACTCATCCTCTCTTTTTAAAAACTCTTATTATTTTATTTTATTTTTTACAGATAACTAGAGTTTGCTTGTAAAATGGATACGACTCATCTTTGTTTCTTGCCGCCTTTTATGTCAGGCGTCCTGTGAATTGGCGAGCCTGACAAGGTGGTTCGCTGTGGAGCCTTTTAACTCCCACCCACCGATTCTCCCCCCGGCCGTGATGGGCAGAACAGAGGCATCAGCGGTGGCATTTCTGGAGAGCCCTGGCAGGCAGGTGTCAGAGCCGTCCGGCAAGCGCCCCTCTCAAACACTAATCAGCCCCGGTGTTCTTTTACAATCCATATCTAATTCGCAAGTTTCATTCTTTCTGAAAAACAATTACTAGGTTTTGAAGTTCATTGTGCATTTACTCAACTGTCTCTTCACATTAACGTAAAGTGGGAACAAGAAAAAATAGAATCAGCAGGGAAGGGACATCAAAAGATGTTAAGAGTAGATGAAGGCTTTATTTTAAGAGTAATATAATTACAGATGTGTGCAATATTTTACAATCAATGGAACACAAAAGGTGCATCCTGTCCCTTCAAGATTGGTGTGTGTGTCTGCGTGCAGAGAGAGAAGAGGAAAAACAGAGACACAGACACGCAGACACGTGCATTCCTAAATGCAGGGGAAGAAAAAGAGAAGGTCACAGACGACTTAAGAAAATCAACAGGAAAGTATGCGTCTCACATAGCAAAGAGCAAGAAAATAATAGGCAATGACAGAGCAGGAAGTTGTCTTTCTCCTTCTACACTGGAAGGAGAAAGAGGGAGATGGAGGAAGGGAAAGAAAGGGAGGGACAGAGACACAGAATAAGAAAGATGGAGAGAGGGGAAAATAAAAAGGAGGAAAGAAAGTTGGATTTAAGCAAAAAACCTAAAGCAATAAACTTAGGGCCTCTCCTGAATTCTAGTCACTGAACTTCCTGTATAGCACAAAGAGTTGACATCCACTGGACCACTCTTGACATGGATAAATGTGCCCTTGGTGTCAGTGGGATGCCATCTGCCTGCCTCCCCCGGCCACCGCAGCAGAAAAGTCAGTCTACGATCTGCTTGTCCTCAGCCAGCCCCAACTGCCAACATGTCCTTCCTGCCCCTGGGTCCTATCCCATGAGCTTCTCCACCTATGACAGACAACAACCTTTGCTCCCGCCTTGAGCCGATGTTACTCTGGTCACATGCTTCGGGAATGGGAAGGAGCCCAGGAAGTGGCCCCTGCACTTAGGCAGGCAAATGTCCTTGAGAACAGATGTCTGATTGTCTCCCTCTGTTACCACCACCAGGGAAGGAGAGAACCCTGAGCGCACTCCTCTACCCCATCCAAAAAATTCTGATATATTTGGTCTCACAACACAACATTATGCTAGTAATTACCTTCCTAATTCTGAAATCAGCCGTTTCTGAAAAAATGTCAGAATACGTTTTCCAGAGATAAACATGTTTGAGAATACACTGGGCTACTGAAAGTGCAATGAGGTTCTTTCCTACAGAGACGCTCAGTCCCCTTTTCGATGCCAAAGGGCTCTGTGGGTCATCCATGAGGATACAGCACAGCACTTCCCAGGCTAAGTTGGCTAACTTCACTTAGAAGGCACCCCCCTCCTCAGAACTCAGGTTCCATAGAACATTCTCTGAGAAACAAAGCTCTACACTTAAAAATTCCTGGACACTTGAAAATAGTAACTTAATTATCCTCTAGCTTTTCTCTTCCCAAGCCTGAACACACTAGTCTTACAAAATTCTCCTTCAGAGACCTTTTTACTACCCCCTTGAATCACTTTTTTTAACAGCCTGCTCCGCCTCCTACATTTTCACATTTTCTTTGAACTCTGGTGAGTAAGTCCGGAGCTCCAACAAGGGTCTCATTCACCCAGCATGAAGCAAACTAGTGTTTGTACATTGTGTTCCCCCAAGTACACCTCTGGATTACACTGGGATGTTTCCTAGTCATCCACGTTGTCCACAAGTATAACCTATAGTTTCTCTCCAGAGAATTCATAACCTTTCTCAAAAAATTTGCTCCAAATCAATTAGGAACAATTTTTGGAATATGAAAACATCTAACCCCAAGGAAATGCCATTTGACAAGGTCTACGCTTATGGCTCCCATCCTCCTCTCTTGGGATGTTGTGTTTAGGGGAACCATGCAGAGTACACACACCTGACGTTTTCCAAACCCAGGCAAAGGACAATAGGGTAAAAAAAGAATATATATATATATTAGTCTAGGACTCATTCCTCTGTGCCTGCATGGCCTAAACACTCACTGCACTCTCCCATTCTACAATCAGGCTTAAATACCAATTCTGGCCAAATGCCACTCCCACTCCCCCCTTTTCTGTTTTGCCACACATTTAACCTTCACAACAATTCTAAGAAATCCATGCTATTATTAGCCCCATTTTCCAGATGAGAAAACTGAGAAATAAAGCAGTTTAGTAAACTGGCCAGAGTCCCATAGCTAAAAAGTTGAGGACCTGGGACTTGGACCCCAGGCAGCCTGCTTTCCAGTTCCAGGATCAGAACCTGCCTGGATGCCACGGCTCTTTATGGCCTGGCCTTGTCCACCTGTCTGCTTACGGCTGCCCAGGGAGCGACCACCCGAGTGCCCGCCACGCTTCCTGCCATTCTCCTCTCTGATTCTCTCCCCCAGGACTTGCTCCACTGTCACCATGTCTAAGATCTTTCTGACCACTGCAAATGTCACCATCCTGACCCACACACTCTCACAGCCTGCGGTCTGTGTTACCCAGCTTATGGTTAAAGGACACCGTGTCTCCTGTTTTTCACCATCATTTGCAGTTTACTGGTTACTTGATCTCTGAAACTAAACTGTAAACTCCCTGAAGTTTTAAATAGCTGCTAATAAGTTGAGTCAGTGACATTCTCCTACTGCTACCAATGTCTCCAGCATACCAGGATCTCCCTGGTGTGAAGGCTGCCTCCGAATTCTCTTGCACACTTCCTCCTTCACAAGCCTAAGCTCTGACTTTATTGTCTCCCAGGCCGGCCCACAAAGGAAACCAGAACATGACGGCTAATTTTACACCAACCGTTAAGCCGCTTTAAACACTTCGATATTCCCCAAATGTAGTTAAATATATGAACTTGCACTTAGAGTTGTCAACAACGCATTGACGATTTGTTTTATAGTTGCATGTTAATCTACAATCTGCTTAATGCAATTCAATACATTATCCAGGATAGTGCTGTATAAATTTAAATCTCAGGCCATGAAATATCATTTAGGATTAAAACTCTAATCTCTCAACCAAGGAGATGCCTGCTCACAAAAGCAGCAGCTAAAGAAGAGTCCCTGGATGTAAAAGGCATCAATCAGTGTCTCCTGCAATGTGGAAATGGGCATGCTGGTCCTGCAGGAAGGAAGGGCAATTGCCACCTTCTAGCCTCCAAGCAAAGATTTCCTCACTCATCAGCCTCACAAAACATCCTCAATTTCTCTAATTCAAGCACGATTGCCTGTACCTATTCTTCCCCAGAGTCCTCAGGCAAGAAAACAAGAGCAAGAGTAACACAGTAGCAATGTCTAACTCATATAATGGGACCACGCAGAGCAGGTTCTTCATTACCTGCCCTGTACGGACAGAGAAACCAAGGCCACAGTGGTAGTTCCACTCTTTCAAGGTCACATAGCCAGGAAGCAGCACTGCTGAGCTGTAGTCCACCCGCAGGACCTGGGCTCTTAGCCTGTCTCTGCTCTGCTACTCAGGCCACACAAAACATAAGTCACTACATTTACACCCAGGCTAAAGCCCGAATAGCAACTGTAAGTTTCTTTGGGTAAAAATAACTGTTTAATAAATACCTCGGGAACAAGGTAGAGTGTGAGCTATAATGAACAAAGCAACCCTAAAAACATAGCATATGCAGTGTCCTCAGAAAGTTCACAGTGAATATGAGAAACGAGGTAAATAAGGCATCAGGAGAAGATGATTAAAATGCCAAGAGATGGATCCATTAGGGAAGCTCCAGGAAGAGGAGCTCATGACCAATGTGATGAAAGGGACAGGTTGGGAAGAGAGAGTAGAAAAGGGGAAAGTAGAGATGAGGACCTCATATTATCTTTAAAGGAAATATCCAAGCCCCATGGACAGAACCAGTTAATCGTCCACTAGGAAATGTCACTTGCCAACACATGAAACATCCTATGTACAAAGACACGGCAAGGTCCACATCTTGCAAGCTAGGAACCCAGCTCCAGCCTTCTCCTTACTTGGAGCACCAATGGACATTTCTCTCCTCTGACAATAGTTGCTGGCCATTCCCATAGGCTCCTCCCTCCACAGTGCCTGGTCCTTCTAGAAGCCCATATCCTGGCTCCAGCATCAAGACATCCTCATCAGACACTGGACCCACCAGAACACTGACAGACTCATTCATATTCCAGCACATCTGGAGGACCTCCAGGGGATGGACAGACAGCCTCTGCCTGATCAGATGCACAGCCGTCTAGCCCAGCAAGGTACCTCCCAAGACAACTGGTGGTCTCAGTGGGATGCAATGCGATGGTCAATCTCTATCAACTGTGGCCATCAGCACCTTATCAACTCTGGGTGTCACTGTTTGGAAGTGCTATGTATTTCAGAAATACCAAAAACCTTACAGATGAGAGATGATAAAGTGAACAGACTGTTTGTTCTCCATATTGATACACCTGATGTCAGACTGTCAAAGTGCTTTTAGTTATAACAGGAAGTGTACAGAGTTAGCTTATTAGTTTATTTGTCTTGACAATCACACACACACACACACACACAGATTTAGCAGTTACATGAACCTATTGATACACTGAGGTTTTCAAAGGAAAACCTGGTTCTAGCCAAATCCTGGTATTATTAATTATTTTTTGTGGTAACAGCTATAACCCTGATTCAGAGAGTTCGTCTCATTGCCTCTTTGGGGTAGAGGTTTGGCAATCCAGTATAATTTCAGAAATTTTGGCTTATATGCAATAGTTCAAAAGAACTAGAGCAAAGTTAACTTCACCATTTAGCCTCCAAAACAAGAAAACTGTCACGTGACTTAAACAAGGGGTGTTGGGGCTTCAAATTCCTAAGCAGTATGTATTTCTTTTTCTGTCCTCTCCTGTCTTCTCATCTAACACATTTTTTTCATTCTCACCTTAATTGCTTCAAATATATGAAACTTTCACTAATTTCCCTGAAAGGAATCTCTCAGATTCCTCACTCTGTCAAACTGTCTTTCAGCTACATGATTCCATGGAGGCATGGTGTTCACAGCGGGCACTTCCCATGGCTGGGTTTTACCTCTTGTGCTAAACTTACCCCAAGACAAGTAAACTGGCAAATCTTCATGCCAATAGATCTTTAAAGAATAAAGAGAAGGGGAAGGGAAAAAAAGAGAAAATACAGTAAAAAGCCATACAATGAAATAGTCTAGGTGGTAGGGAAAATGGAAATGCTTCCGAATTTCTCACTCAGAACCAGGATACTCTACACTGGATACTCTACCTCCCTATTTGATTTTGCATGATTTTCTTCAATTAGTAAATGTTAATATATTCGTGGATGATAACTGTTCAGGGTTCACAGTCAGCTTACACGAACTGATGGACTGGCTGGCATTATGTGACTCACCTTCCAGGACAACTCTGAAAAGATTTACTATCTCCAATGTACAGGTAAAGCCAAGAGACACAAAGATGCCTGGCTGCCAGGGTCACATAACCCGTAAGTGATGGAACCAAGAATGGGATCCTTCAGCCACATCTTGTTGAAACAGTCTACTTCCAAATTACCATGACTACACAGCCAGAGGAGATGTCTTCCAACCAAAGAACTGCTTTCCACCCTCCTTCTCACGAACAGTGTCCTTTTTCACAAAGGAGAGGGCACTAACTGCTGGTGTGGCTTCCAGAATGGTAGCTGCAGACACCTACAGAAGGCCAGTCCGGGGCTTTACTAAACAAATTCTGGACAACTGCAAACTTCTCCGCAGACCTGAAGAAGGCTGAGTTGCAGGGCTGTGGAGGAACAAGTGTACTCAGCAGATACCAAAAGATGCAGAAAGAAATGCTACAGTATATTTTTTAAAAAACAAAACAGTGTGTACATTTTAAGCTTGATGTTCAACGAAGCTGATAAACAAACCCAGGTCACTAGATTCAAGTTGCAAGGGCTACATCCCTTTATACACAAGTATAAAATACGCTGAGTGATGAACTAAAACTAAAGGCAATCCCTCTTAACTGATCAGCGAGGAAAGCACTTGTAATATACTGAAATTAGGACTGGAGAGCCCCATAAGCAAAACAAATGTTCCTGTGTGTGCGTACATCTCTCCCAGACACTACTCAAGCAAAGGCAACCAACTATGTACTGAGAGCGTCTGCAGAGCTGTTTTCATTATTACAGAAGCTCGTACACAACCTCCTATTTACATGGTTACCCTACAACTCTCCCCCACTCCCCACATCTTCTCTGGCAAACCTGCAAATTTAATTAATTTTAATTTCAATTTATTTTAGGCTCCTCTTCTATCAGACCTTAACAGACCTCTATGTAAGCAAGGGGGGAAGGAACTGAAAAATGTGACTTTTCCTTAAAGAAACTAGACCCTCACTCATCACCTCGAGTGACAATTAGCAGTTTCTGCAGTACAGTATATGAGAACTAATAAGGCAAAGGAATCGAGGGCAGCCTTTTCCCTTCACGATCCTGTCTAAAGCTTAAAAGAAAGCCCGAACACTAATGAATTCTGAATTTGTGTCAGCTCAATAGAGAGCTAAGTCTTTTATCTACCTGGAATAGGAATGAAAGAAGAAAAGCCCAACAGTTCAGCTACGTCTCCAAAAATACACTCTGCTTCAGCTCTATTCTTGGCTTCGAGAGCCTGCAGTCCATTAAAGCCAGAATGGGTCTGAGGAATCATCTAATGCTACCACCTTGCTTTAAAGGGGAGCAAACCTGAGCCCAGAGAAGTTAAGCAATTTGCCCAGAGTCACAAAGCTGGCCTTCAGAACCCCATCCCCACTACTATTTTTGTAGAAGAGAGAAGTGAGGATATGGCTTTTACTCCAAATGGCAGGACTGTGTGCCCAAATTTTCTGCAAGTGGTTGCTAGATTCTAAGTCAACATATGAATTACATTTCATTAAAGGGCAGTCATTCAGAAAGAAGTGATCAAAGGGGATTCTATTTCCAGAGAATACTTTTTGAGTAAATAGTAGGAAGCGATAGTCAGAGAAAGACAGAGACAGACACAGACAGAAAATGAGACAGACACAAACAGAGAGACAGAGACCAAGACACAGTCACAGACACAGAGACAGAGACAGAGATAGAAAGACAGAGACAAGGAGAGTGAGCCAGATAAGCTATCTCCCACGGATTCTCCTAACCAGCAGTGTCTTCAAAGAGGATGGCTGGCTACATATTTAACTAGAAGGCAAGTCCTACATCCAGAGATTAAAATGAAGTATGGAAGGCTCAGAACTCAAGAGGAAAAGCTTAATGTTTCACAGAACTCTTCACGGACAACTTAAACATGAAGCAGGTTATCAGACAAAATAGTTCTCAAAGCACTGTGATGTAGAAAGGGAAAGAGCGCATTCCCTGCTAAGTTTATCTACCCTGACAGCTTCTGTCTTGGCCTGGCAGAGGCTGAGTATCCAGACAGCAAACATAAAGATAACCTACCATGGTTACACATCCCACGCAGTTGCCAAAGGTCACTAAGGATAGAGCATTTCGCATCAGCACCTCCATGCATTCAGAGACGTGCCAACCTGCTCACTGTTACATAGCATCAAGATGCTTGGAGTCTACTTATCAAGGGATGTCGGACTTGCTTTGTCACAACTTGGTGGCTAATCACACGAGTGGCCACAGCCGAAATTAATTTTTACACATTATCTGGTTTTAGGATGCCCTGGAAAGCGGACACAACTAACAAGATGGCGGTGACTATTGTTGGACAACATTCCACTCTGAGAACATAAAAGCCAAATGGTGGAGAATTGAGAAATTAAATTCATGGCCTGGAAAACAAGCCAAGATTAAAAAATGTCATGTCGATACAGTAGGTGCCCTTGAGAGGGGGGAGGAAGATGTCAGAAACTGGATTGATTGCATTTTCATAGCAATGCTGCATGATGGAGGTGGAGAAGGGTCAAGTGTATCCATACCCTCAGTGCTCTGGGGCACACACCGTGTCTTTCATCAAAACCCTACACAATGCAAAAACTCACCATCGTTCTAGCTCACAGTCTTCTACCACAAAAGCCAACAAAGGTGTCTTCCCATGGAAGATCAACCAGGACTAGCTGGGTCCTCTGCTTCCTGCTGGACCAGGAAGGTGCTGTTACAGCAACAGGGCTTTCAGCTGATGGACAACTTGAAAGGATAAAGTCCCCATGTCCTGTCTTCCGACGTGGCTTGCCAACTCTTCCTGCCCATGTCCAAGCCAACATCTTTTCTAGTCCCCACCAATCCTGGAAGGAATTAACAGTTTTACTTGAGTGTCTAACGAATGAATGAAATAATGAGTTTTCTGTGAGGGGTGACAAGACTTCCTATCTACTAACTTCCAACGGCACCCTGATGAGACCGGAAGAAAGCCCTCAATGGGAGAATCTCCAAGGGCGTATGACAAGCTGTACAGACCTCAGGAGTAAGTGATCCTCACACTCATTTTCTTCCAGACTCTATAGCATGGAGGTGGATTTGCTCCTGAGCCCAGGTTTGGGGGCTCATGGATTTTCCTCCCAGCTCACTGGCACATCAGGTGGACCTGGTTTGGTACTGATGGAAACATAGTTGGTGCTTAGAGCTATGTCCTGACTCTTCCCATACAGCAACACTTTGGGGAGAATGGAAACCTGCCATGAAAATATCTATAAGGCCAGCCCTGGGACTCTGCACAGCAGGAGGGGAGAAATCAGTAGACTAAGTGACAGGAAAGATCAGTGGAAAATAGTAGAAAGAACTTTTGCCACTTGAGTGACTAGTTTTTCTCTTTCACAACAGCATGACAGCCACAGAGGCTCCCCCGCCCAGCCGACAGAGTGGGCTTCCCTTTGAAGCTGGGGAGCGCGTCCCTAAATGCCGAAGACAATCCTCTCTGGCCCTGTTTACCCACCACAGGAGCTCATCCCGTGACCCCATCCTCACCTCCAGGATGAACTCCAGTTTAGTCACGGAAATGCAGGGAAAAGGGTCATCCCAGGGTCAGGAACATGGTGCCCCTCACACCCACCAGGAATCTGAGCCTGCTAGTAAAAGAAGGCCCTCCTTCCTTTTCTTTTGAAGAGCTGAAAGAGCTGGGTGTGGTGGAAAATGCCTATAATCCCAGCACTCTGAAGGCTGAGACAAGAAGATCCCAGTGAGTTCAAGGCCAGCCTGGACTACATAGTGAATTCAAGGCCAACCCACACTACAGTATGAGACCCTTTCTCTAAATAAATAAATAAATAAATACTAAAATATAAAGAGCTATAAAAGCCTTCCAAGCTTGGGGGGTTTTTGTTTTGGTTTTTCAGTTGCCTATTAAATTGTCAATATTAGCACCTATTTTTCTCCAAATACTGTGGAGAAAGATATTATGATTTGTTCTAGAATGACAACCAGGATTAGAAGGCAAGTTCCAAGTGCCTGCCCAAAAGGCACTCTTAAACTCTACTATCTCCCAACTTCATAGAGGAAAAAGAGAAAGGGTATAAAGTAATGGGAGCCATAGAAATGAGTTAACAACGAAATAGAGAGCCCAGAAATAATCTCTTGGCTACGTGGTCAAATGATTTAACAAGAGCAGCCATGTCTACATCAGCCAAAAGACAAAAGAACAAAGTGACCAGAGCCAGATGGATGAAAAGGCTAAACGTGGTACTGACACAGTGGAGCATTACTCAGCTTTACCAAAGGAAAGCAATCCTGATGTGTTACAACAGAGATGAAGCTTGCCTCACCCAGATGAGGAACTCAGTGGCACTCAGGGCAGTCACACTCAGAAACGAAAGGCAGAATGGTGGCAGGAGAGGGCAGCGGGAGGAAGGAATGGCAAGTTGGTTTAATGGGTGCAGTTTCAGTTGTGCAAAATGAGAACAGCTGTGGACAGGAACAGCAATGATGGCTGCACAGTGCCAGGAACAGCACGCTTTAAAATATGTCTTAAATAAAATGGGTTACACAGGACCACAGCCTTCCTACAGAAGAAACCAACAATTACTCCTGCAGTCCGGCCCTCCGGAGGACCCAGCTGCCAATCAGGCAGGACATCGGTTCCTCCAGCTGTAGAAAGGGTGATGTCTCCACCACTCAACCAAGACAGAGCCCCAGGGAGTCCCTGGTATCACCCCAAATACATGTCAGGCATTCAGTAAATCTTAGTTACCTGCTCCTTCCCCACAGCAAACACTTTCTGATTCCAACTTAGAAAAGTGAAACTTCTTTCTCTCTTAATTGTCAGGTTGGCTGAGAGGTAATTGGCAGGTTCCTTTGATTTCGAGATTGCTCTAGATGTTTTGCACAGGGAGGCTCCAGAGCCTTTGTACGGCTTGATGGCCAGATAATGAGACTGTATTTCTGCTCACATCCCCACGCAGACCAAGACCGGGGCTCACGTGGTCACATATTTGCATATGTGGAGCAGCAGAAAATCTGAATGTGAATTATAAATTTCTTATAAGAGCCCCCTGCATGGTTGCTACTTAAAGAGAACAAATAGGACACAGGCAGAAATATTTTCCTTGGGTTTTCTTTGATTCATTCTTTTGATTCTCAAGCAGATAACTCCACTCCCTGGGCCAGCCTGAACTGGGTACCTTACACGGCAACCCAGCAAGAGGTGGCATGGTCAAGCGGAAAGTGCCTAGTCTCAGAAATAGACAGCCTTTATTCAGACCCTGACTCTGCCCCTTACCATAACCCAGGACAAGTTCTCAAATGTCTCCGTCACCTGAGAAACAAAGAGAACCGCACCTGCCCAGCAGAGTGACTGTGAAGACAAAGAGAGCTAATGTACGCCTTGAAAGGCCTGTTATGAGAACAACAAGGTATCACAGTCTCAACGTCAGCCAGCGCCTTACTGCTTCCCTAAACCACAATAGGTGAGCCAGCCTGGGCAGTCTAACATTTGAAGCAGGGGGAGAAAGCATCCCTTTCAACATCCAATCTTCTGATGAATGCCACCTGTGAGCCCCAGGACTTAACCTTCACTTTCTCGGTTCTTATGGCTCACTGAAGCGGGGCAGTGGATGGCAAAAGGCTTTGGGAAGCAGAGAAAGTGGGAAGAGAGAAGAGGAGACTGAAAGACATAGAGACAAAGACAGAGAGACAGAGGAAGACAGAGACAGAGAGAGATCAACAGAGACTAAGACACTGGCCACTTCTGTCTCTCGCCAACTCTGGTTCCCACTCCAGGCCCAGCTTTATCTGGGCTCTTGGTTCCATGAGATATCTCATTATTTTTATAAATCCTCCAATTCTACTTAAGCTACCTCAGATTGACTGCTAGTCTCATGCAATCAAGAGTCCTCACCAGAGACGAACCGAGAACCCATGCTTACGTGGGATCGCCTAAAGTTCTCCCCACCCCAGCTACCTGCATTCCTTCTTCACCAACCAAGTCAGCAAAGCCCAGTGGGGCGGCATGAACCACTCTGCTCCTTCTACTGTTCCTTCCAGGGCAGAATTCCACTCCCCACACACACTTCACACAGTTCTCCCAGCCTGTTATTGCAGACAACTCGCATCCTCTTCACAAGCACACAGGCATGCACTACCACCCCACTTCTGTCTCGCCTGGTTATTCAAACAGCCAACAGCAACTTGCTGGCATGAGAAGCACATAGTTGGCACCTCCACCCTGCAGAGTCCCCAGCCTGCATGAGTGCTCCCAGTCTCCTTTATGGAGCTGGAAACTCCCCATAATTACCTCCAACACAGCCAGCAACGTTAGCAACAAAAGAGCATTCGCATCTTTGGGGCCTTTAAACAAAATAGGCACGGCTGCCCACGATGCATTCCAACTGACTTGTTGCAGCCGCAGAGGAAGAGGGGAGAGGAGATGAGTGAGGCCTCAGAAAAGTCTGGCAGCCAGGACCAGGGAGGTCCTGGGGAAAAGAAGCGCCGGGCAAACTCCATCTCCCTAATCTGCATGGTGACTGCTGGCCAAGTTTGCTCTCTGAGCTGTGAGAGGACCAATTAATTTATCAATCTGCACCTCTTTCTGCCATAACATATTTCCCTCTTGCCAACAAAAAAATGTGTCCATTATCAGGCAGGTCCCTGTCCTCCTAAGCAGCCCATGCGGCTGTATAATTACACTTCTTTCCTTGACAACTTGCATGATTGTTTTCCTAACAGTATATTACTTCGTTAGTACTTTCCAATATACGTTATTTTTAAACTGTCACTTTTGCCCAACTCATCCCAATTCACACTCGTCTGTTTATCATAACAATCATTAATAACTGTCAGTCCACGCCATCAATGTAACGAACTCACTCCCTCATTAGCATGTTCTAGCATTTGTTCCGTAGAGGGGGCTGATTATTTTTTACAACAGGCCAAGCCAATTACTTTAGTGAAATGGAATCACATTAATCAAAACTTAACAAGGTGGCAAATTTAAAGATATCAGATTGCAAAAGACAGCAGAACTAATATGTCAGTGTCAGGGGTAGCGTGTAGGTATGCAGCAGCTGTACTAAATATATCTCTTCGTGGAGGCCACATGAATTTTGACGTTTCATATGATCTGACAACTACCAAAGTGATATTATAGAAGGCAAGAGCCCAGTGCAGCACAGCTCGCGATGACTTTTGTAGATTCTGGCAAGGGCACTGCGAGCAGAGAAGGAGGCGGAAGAGGGGAGAAGAGAATGGTGGTCGCGCCTACCCAGGCTGGCAGACGGCTGTTGATCATGTCTCTCTGTGCCAAGACATTTTCTTTTACACTTTAAATGATGATAGTCATCCATCACCGTCTGACAACTGCATCAAAGCCAGCTGCAAAACATGCAAAGCCCAGCAGTCTAAAATATGCTGACACAACCAACAGAAAAACAGATTTTAAAACATATATATTTATATATTCCATAGGAAAAGCAGGGAGGAGGGGCGGGGACGCCAGCAGGAGGGAGGGGTGGAGGGGGGGTGGACTGCAAGATAGTTAGGGAAAGAGAAGACAGAGCGAGGAAAACCAGGGCAGTGAAGGAGAGGGGAGAAAGAGGAAAGGCGGGACAAAGGGGAAGAATGAAAAGAGGACAAAGATGGAGAGAGAAGACAAAAGAAAAAGGGGGAAGTGACGAACGGCAAAGGGAAAAGGGAAGAAAGACGGAAGGGATGGTTACACATCTCTGGCGGTCCTGGGAAGGAAGGCCAAGTGGAGGCTTTTGCAAGGAGTGGGTTCCACACAGGACCATCTCTCTAGTTGGCCTCAGTCCTCCCTCAGTTCTGCCCCAGCCTTTTGGACCTCCTGGCAGAAGATACCAGGGACCAGACAGACCTCTCCACATCCACGCAGGAGTCCAGCTCCCAGCCAGGCCTGGGTTTCCAGCAGAGTCTGCTCTTCTGCTCTGCTCCTGTCACTCCTAACCCAGCGCTCTCTCCTGACACGCAGCATCAGGCTATCTGCAGGATCACCGCCACAGAGAGCCAAGCTGAACAGCTCATGGTGACCTCCCATGCCAGGCTGTCCTCTCTGGCCCAAAAAGGAAGGTATATTCTCCACCCTGATATTTATAAGCTGGATGGCCTTAAGTAACCTATTGGGCCTCTCTGAGCCTCACTTCCTCATCTCTAACAAAGAGGATAAAATGACTTACAGATCTATCATGAAGAATAAAATAACACACATGAGTAGAGAGTTCCCAAGAGCAGTCTTGGGGTAGAGACTTGGTGTTGATTCAAGTATGCAAGCCCTAGGAATTCTGCAGAACTGAACTGGAACAGGGTCTGTCTACGCAGACCTCATTCATGAGCTCTGTATCCTTTCTAGATCTCCTCAGTCAGGTACTTACTAAACTAGAGACTTGGTCTGCTGCATGCAGAGGACAGAAGATGACCAACATGATCTGTAGGCCGTTCAGGGATGGACTGGCTTACAAAGGCACCACGGTCCAGCATGTTACATCTGAACGCACCCTTCCCTGCAGCCACAACTCCACGGGCTCAGCCACTCTACTGCTATTGTATTTAATGAAGCCTGTTTATTTATCTGTTTATTCCAAGGGAGTCCAGAACCAGGTACACCAGGCTGGCAAATGCCCCTTGTATAATGTTATTTGATTCGGTTATATCACACAGTTCATGAAATTGTGCTATGATTCATTTTTACAACTTAAATAGCTATTTGGTTGGGTTGCCAGGTTGAACGTGATGAATGTGTGTGATAAAACAGAACAAAGAGAAGGGCTAGTGCCTGTAAACTGAAACATTAGTCAGAGCATTAACCGCTTCCCTCCTTAATTGCAATGTTACTTGGGGACAGCTGTCCCATGGCTGTCCCCCTCCAACTCCTATGTCTGGTATCTTATCTGTGAACTGCCAATAGTGATGATTTCACCTGCTCCCCAGCAAGGAAAAGGATCTTCCCAGCTTTCTCCAGAAGGCTCACCATGCATTCCATCCTAATAGCAATCTCAAGATGAGAGGACAACCACAGGTGTTCTTGAGTCCTATGTCAAAGGTAGATCACTTCCCAGATCCCTAACTTATATCCCAGTCCTGAATCCTAGATGTCAAACATTTAACATTCATGCCAAATTAACATTCATGACAATGATGGCTCCCAGTTACTCGAGGCCACAAGAAATAAAGCTAGACCCCAAAGAAGTCATATCAACATAAAATTCTGTTGAAATAACTTTGGGGACAAAACAGGACTTGTATCAGCCATATCAACACATTTCACATTTCATGGGAGATTATTTTTTTCATTGTTCCAGGGTGCTTTTCTTTTTTTTAATTTTTTAAAATTTTATTTTAAAGAGAAAAAATACAACAAATTTTCAAAATAGGAGAGTAACAATGGTTAATACATTGCATATTGTTATCTTTTGTTAGTCAGAGTACAAGATTTCAGCATTTAATTGTCTAAACAGTATTAGCACAAATCTTTCTTTTATTTTTTTTAATTTTAAAAGGAAGTAAAATTAAACACTACAAAACAGAACAGAATGAGACACAAGAAAGCATAAATTTCAAACAACTCTGGTTGTTTCTAGACAACCAGAGATCTTCACTATCTGTCATATTGTCTCTTGTTTTCTTCCAAATGGTTGCCCTTATCTTCAGCTCCTCCCCTCTCTGGGGGCAGCTGAGAGTGTGGCAGACTTTTGGCGGCCTGAAGGAGGGTGACCCTGGCACATCGGGACCTGCACCGTGAGGTTGACTCGGGGTGCCAGGAGAACAGGATGCTTTTCTAAAGAAATCCTAAAGTAGACTCTCTAACAAAGCATGTCATCACTCTACAAATTACCATCTTTAAATAAAAATGGATTTTAATTTTAAAGAATTACATAATTTTTATGTTGGAAGAGGTCATACCAGTTAACTTCAGTCCCAATTCAGTTTTCTTTATTCCACAGGAAAGAAAGCTGGGTGGGCATGGCATATGTTTCAAACATGGCAATGACACATCTCCCAACAATATGTCCTTCTAACATGCCCTTGCTAGCTCCTGGCCCAGAAGAAGAATGATTCTCCTGCCTTTGAATCTGGGCAAGTGTGTGTTACTGGGTGATATCTGAAGTTAGGTCATAAAAGCCATGCAGCTTCCATCTCTTTCTTGCAGTACTCACACTTGGAGCCCTGCATTGCCATGGAAAAGCCCTCTTATCCTGAAGTATCTCTATTATGAAGAAGTCAAGCCACATGCATGGGCCATGTGACTAGGGCTCCATGAGACAGTCAAAGTCTTTGAGTTATCCCAGCCTAGATGCCAGACATGCGTGCAAACCCACTTGCAGATGATCCCAGCCCCCAGCATCGAATCACTCCCAGCTTTTAAGTCTTCGTAGCCCACGCTCCAGGACTGTGGAACAGAATCAACCCAATCCACTGAGTCCTGTCTGAACTCCTCATCTACGGAATCCAGAAGCATGTAAAATGGTTGTTTCAAGTCCCCAAACTTTGAGATAACATAGCAAGAGATCATGGGAACACTCGGATGCCTGGGGATATGAAGACCAAGTGAGGACCAGAGCCCAGCTCGGATGATTCTAGGGTTACTGCTCTTTTACTAGCCTTCTGCTGTGACTCCTGCATAAAGCAGTGTACCTGTATCACGGACACCAACTTACTAGATCAGCAGGTAAGGCAGCAACAGAGAAGAACGTGGCTAAAAACTCATCAGAACAACTATTTCTAAGAAGACAATATGTAATTTATCAAGTAGTGGTTTCTTAATGTTTTTTTAAATTCTGTATTATTTCTACCCTTTTTTCTGTTTTGCTTTTTTCTCTTTAAATAAAATTAAAAAAAAAAACTCATCAGAGGTTGAGGGGAGCAGAAGAGTTTCCATTGCCTTTGAGACTGACTAGTCAAATCTCTGAAAGGACCAGCCAAGGAAAAACCTACATTCACGTAGAAGATCAAATGCTGGGTATCTGGGCATCCACACTGGGGGGGGGGGAATATATATATATCACCAGTAGTCACTGACATTCACTGGCCCTCTGATTTGTACCCAAGTATAAAATTCTCTGAAAAGCAATCACTGCCCCAAATGGAAGCCCATATATCATACTGCCCACAAATTCCATTTTCCTTCAAGCTAGGAGAGTATCAACAATCCCATGACCTGGCCCCCTGCTCATTCAGGCCAGTGCCTCAAATCTGGATACTCAGCACGGCTCCAGGAGGGAAATGTCCAGCCCCAGGAGATTAGGATTTGAGACACGAATGCAGTTACACCGAGGTGCACCGTCCTCCCTTAGGATCTCCCCTCCAGTTGTGCTAAACTTTCAGGTCCACCCTCTTCATGAATTTGCTAAGAATCTCAGCTTCTTCACCCCTTTCTCTGCCAAAAGAACCCAAAGTAAGGGGTTATACTGTCTTTTGTGATTGTTCTCATGCACCCCATGCTTGCTACGTGAGGGACTATTAAAGGAATATACCTCCTCCTCCAATTTATCATAACTTTTTCCAGCTACAAAATTAAACCTTAGAGACTGACAAAAGAGGTTTCTCTTTTTTGTAGATTTATTTAAATGAAGTCTTCTGAGTCATAAAAATTAAATCACACTGAGTCATTTATTTAGTGAAGTGTCTTTATTGAAAACAAAAACTATACATTTTAATAATGTATGCACATACATTATATACTCACATTATTATTATTTGCATCCTCAAAATCAAAACCATCCTGAACAATCTTAGAAGCAAATTCACCATCCACACCCATCCTCAGAGAACACATGTCTTTTCCTCTCACCATTCAACCAA
Organism: Dolichotis patagonum; assembly: GCA_004027295.1. Taxonomy (NCBI): domain Eukaryota; kingdom Metazoa; phylum Chordata; class Mammalia; order Rodentia; family Caviidae; genus Dolichotis; species Dolichotis patagonum. The sequence goes on from PVJX010003718.1 coordinate 35,823, forward strand.
AAATACAAAACTTCATTAGTTACCCTCTCTCTAACCTCCCAAGGATACACAGGTCCTGTCTCCTGCCTTTGGCAAGTGGTCTCACTTCTTTTAGTCTTAGTTTTTCCTTGGTAACACAGGCAGATAAAAGGACACAGAGTTTAAACTCACAGCGCTTGGGAGGACCTTGAGCCCAGGTCTTAAGACTCCCCATAGCCTGTCCTCCCACCTCTGTTTCCTCATTTAGCTTACTGATGGTGGGTGCCGCTATGTCCCCTTACACCTGGGCCCAGTGACAGTGGCTGGAGGGCAGGACCGTCCAAGGGATGCACAGCAGGCAGAGGAGCCTCCCGCCTCCTCACCCCACTGCAAATGGCACAGGTCCCGCATGGAGACCCTCCCCTCAGATTCTCACACACCACACTGGCAAAGGAAAAAGGACTGCAATGCCCTGGGTGGGTAAAAATGAACAACAACAAAAAAAAATCCCCAAAGCTTCCTTTTGACCTCAGAAAGTCACCTGAAGATAGAACACGTAGCTCCCTTCCCGGACATTCTCACCTGGCACCACGCTTCCTCCAGCCTGACCGCTGCGGAATCAGAGCTGCAGATGTGAGAGAGGCCGCTAATTTATTTCCCCCCCTGATTTATCTCCCCCACACACATCAGTTTGGTATGACAACAATGCGTAATTCCGTTACACGTGACATATAAAAGCACTGCAGCTGTTCGGAAACATTTCCCAGCAAGAGCGTTTCAGACCCACACTCAGCCACAGATGGACAGACACACGGTCAGACTTGGGGAATATCCTGCAAAAATGGCGAAGGAAAAGGAGAAGATAACACCCTGTTCTTTCTACTGATTAGTGTTTCAAGCATGCCTATCCGCACACTTGGTCCCTAAGTCCTAAATTAAAAGTAGCTCCTTAGAAAGACAAGTACCCTGAGATCTAATAGAGGGAAAGACATTTTGGGGTGAAATGATGGCCATGTACCAGAAAAATCAGCGTGTATACTGTTTAAATTTACTTTACGATGCTGCTATGAATCCGGGTGCATTTAATTCCCTTTTAAACACCATGTAAAAGTTTCTCTCCCGCCTGCTCACTCTGTGGCCTACGTACCATGCCTAAGATTAATCCCTCAGGAGTTTTTTATTTCCTATTCTGCCTATCTTTCATCTTCACCCCAGACTAAGCAGATGGATGTGAATTCAAAGTTTTCTGATCTTTAGCACAAGTTATGGAGGGTTATCTTTGGCTGTATATCTTTCTGCTGGCAGAGCTCCCTTGGTGATGAAGGATTAACCACCCCAGCTGTCTCTTCCCAGAATGATGCAGTGCCGTGCTCCTCAACACGACAGCATCACTTAATCTTAATGTCCGCTCTCCGAGCGCAGCCGCGCAGGACAAAGCCAATCAACATCAGATGCCACCAAGATGGACCTACTGCTTGGCCCTGGAGTCTCTCACCCTCTCACTCCTATTAATCAACATCATCCAACCCTATCCCAGAGTTCACTTCTCTCAAACCAGTTAAACCAAGCTGGGGTCCATGTTCACCATCTGAAGCATGAGGCAGGAGGAGGGGTGGGGGCAACAATCAGCTGCCACCAGAGCACATGGCGCCAAGGCACATGGCAGAATGAGGGCCTCTCCTTCTCTTCCCAGCTTCCAGCCAATGCCAGTGCTGATTCTGGAGCCCTTGACATCTCTTCATGCACGGAAATTCACCTGTCTGGCCTCAATAGAAATTGATCTTGAATGAAACCTGCCTGTTTTCCAGAAACCCCAAGAGTTGGAAGGAAAGCATGGGACAATTCCCAGCCAAACTGTATCAGCAAGCATTCTGTCTCATCTCCACCCTCACCCCTACGTGTGCCTCCACTTGCAAAACCGGGCCTACCGTGGTTTTTTTCTTTTTACATAAAAACACTCAGTTGCGCCACAGGAAGCAGAGACCCTAACCCGACCCAAACACTGATCATGCGAGCAACACATTCACAAGTGCACATAATCCTAAGAAACTTCCTCTCCCCTCTTCTCGTTCTTTTAAGATTGTATGTCACAGGTGGGAAAGTAAAACGGTACTCTCATGTTTTTCTCTAGCTCCAAGTAATTATAGTAAAGTACCTCCCTTTCCTTTCTTAAGAAAGGGAACAAAAAACCCAGCCCAGATCTCAAAGGCAAACGTAATAAAACAGTAAATTATTGCTGGAGTTTACTAAACAAATGCAACCTAGTTAAATTTGGAAAAATCTTCACTTTTGCTTACATTTGCAATTTTACTGCTGAACTACTGGTATTTCTTACTTATGCAACATTAAAATGTATAAGAAATCCTCTTGTGTGCTATATCCTGCATCTACTCTTGATTTATAATACCCAATTTAGGGGGGAAAAAACACAACTAAACCTGATTTAAATCACAGATTACTCTGTAAAACACAAGCAAGGAACTATTCCAAATCCTAAATGTAATTTAAACATATTTATATTTTACAGTGATATATTTTCCCCATTTCTTGTCTTATGACTGTAAACTTTCTATAATTATATAAGCAATTTCCCTAAGGTCACAACATTGATCATAGTTATAAATTGCTGAAGTACAACAGCACAGAGTGAGCAGAAAAATATATGCTGGACATCACAAACAGTTTCATCAAATCAAGGACAGGGTGGGGGAAGAAGAGTGAGGGAAGGAGGAATGGAGATAGAGACAGAGGAAAAAAGTAACAAATTTTCCAAGAAGTCATTAGATAATGACACATCTCCTTCCCCAAAGACATTTGAAACACAATTTTTACAAATTGTCCTACAATGGACTTTGGTTTCATTTATGAGATATTCTTAACCCTTTGCCTACTACTCTAAAGGCTATTGGAGATGCGATCCTGGGGAATAAACTCCAAAAGTCACTCTGTCAAAGCACAAGTAAAACCAAGAAAACAAACCCTACACAACTGAAACTGCCTTTGGTCACACAGGGCAGTTCTCAAACTGTGTGCTTAGGAACCTGCGGATTACAAGGAGGTACCCTTGGGGCAAGCAGGTGGCCTTCAGGCTGCCCATTCATTCTTTAACCAAAGCAGCTTCTCGCTGATCTGTTTCTGATAGAGCTTTGTAGGAAAAAAATCTTACTTGGGAAAAGTTTTAAAGGTTGGAAAAAGAAAAAAAAGAGAGAGAGATTTGGAAACGACCACATCCTGCGGTTGACATAAGGACGAGATCTAAAGAAAGTTACTTGAGGGTCACTGGTTGGTTGTCAGGATTTCTGTGTTTGGGGGTAGCTGTCCTCTTAATGAGAGAGGATTCGGGCGCTTTCCATGCACGATGCAAATGGGGCTGCTGTCAGGCGCCTCCAGCGTCCAGGTTTCAGCCAGATGGGCTGACAGGACGGTCACCCCTCCTGGTTAACAATGCCACACTCCACTCCAGGCAGCTGCCTATTAGGAAGACAGCTGAGACCAGAGGGGAGGGAGAAATCAGAGTGTGACAGACACTGCCTTGCTCAATGTAAAATAACCCTAAAAAGCCGGTGTTCTCTGAAAGCTTGAGAGCAGAGCGGTTCAAAGTTTTCCTTGCCAGTATCTTCCGAGGAAGGCTAAGACATCTGTAGCTCAGGGTCCTGTGCAGCTTCCCAAGAAAATGACAGGGCTATTAGCACTGGCTGCCCATGGCATCCCAGACAACAGCCATTAGCAGATCGGCCTCTTGAAGCAGGTGAGGTCCCAGGCCTCTCTCTGTCTTGTCACTCTCCTCCCACTCTGTCTCCACATTCCTACTTACATTATCTTCTTAGCTCCCAAATACAGCTCAGCTGCCTTCCTGCAACTTGCCAACCTGCCCTGACCAGTCAGATTCCACACCTTGGTTAAACCTTTCCATTTAACTAACAATGGATTAAAAATATTTTTTTAAAAGTGTGTCCACGCTGGACGTGGACACTTTTTTTGTTGTCATTCTTCCCTAAACAATGCAGTATAATAACTACTTACACTGTATCAAGTACTATAAGTGACCAAAAGAAGATTTAAAGTATATGGGAGGAGTGTGTAGGTGATATGCAAATACTACACCATTTTATATAATGGGTTTGAGCATCTTGGATCTTGGTATTGAGGCCTGGAGTCAATGGCCATGGGTACCAGGAGATAAGTCACAAGCCAGGGCCAATCAGAACAGAAGCTGACTATAAACTCTTCACAGTCCCTCACAAAGGTGGTCTGATGCAGTTAGTCTTGGCTCCAACACCAGAAGACCAAAGAGAAGCTATTATGCCACCAACGATCTTTGCAAGCTTTGGAGTCCGAGAGAACTGAGTTCAAATCTCCACTCTGTCCATTTCTGTCTACAGAAACTCAAACTGCTCCATTCAGCACTGTCTCCTCTAGTATAGGAGGCATAATAATTCCCACCTGTGAAAAGTGAATGAGTTGTAGTAACTCATAAGCTTTTTAAAGTATTTTAGACACAAGGAATTCTAAAAATGGAGCATACTGTAAGTGCTCAGTACCTATTTCCTCTTCATTTAACTGTTTTTTCTTGGTTGTTTTCTATTTTTGTTTCTTTTAGGTTGTACATGTGTTATGGGGCCTTTATGAACATGTTTAAGAAAAGAAAAGAAAAGAAAAGCCTGTTGATTCTAGCATCAGAGGACGAGGTGGTGATCTCCAGCCCCTGGGTAGAGTCTTCTTGGGGTAGAACCAAGGCACTGCTGAACCTTAAGTGGAATAAAAGGGGGTTGGGCTGCTACATTATGTGCTACATTCTTAGCACATAATCAATTCAAAATACCACCGTGTCAACTTAGAAAGTTACATAGAATTTTTACCAGAGCAAAGTTTCATACATTTTTATAATTTAGTTCTCATTTTATAACTAATCCTTGCCATAAAAAAATAAAAATAAAGGCAATTAGAATCACCTGATCCTACAGCCAGAGGATGACAATATAAGTGACTAATATTTCACTGTGAGCTTATATATGACAGTATTGTGTTAACTGCTTTCCTACATTACCTAACTTAATCCTTGCTACTCTTTTATGAAGGAAATCGGGCTTAGAGTGGCTAATTTGATCAAGGTCAAATCATCACACCGTTCCTAAGTGACCGAAGCAAGATTTGAACCCAGGGTTAAATTCAAGATTTAGGTGTGCAGATCACAGTAACAGTCTCCCACAAATAACAAAATTCATGCACCGCTGTACTTCCTTCAACATTTTCCTAAGCCTACAAAGAAGGTAAGTAGACAGAGGCAAGAAATTCTCATTGAGTTGTTTAACTTTTTACATAGGATTAATCAATCAAAACACTTTCTTATATTAAAACTTCTTCAGATTCAGATACAAAATCTTCAGTCCTATGAACTTGAGATTTCTTAAGTCAGACAGTGTCTATGTGGACAACTGTGTGAACCTCAAGTACAGGTAGTTTCCCACAGCTTTCATCCTTGAGACTTTGGACAAAGTTTCTCAACGGAGGAAACAGAGCATAGCACAAACCCACAGCCACAGCCCATGGGCATCTCAGAAAATTCAGCATAAGCCAAACGTGAAGGAAAACAGGAAGGAAAAAATGTGAGCTTGAAACACGCAGAGGTGGGAGTTTGCACAAATATTTTGATCAAGCAAAGCAGCTCACAGCGTCCTTGGAGAAGTCAGGGACAGCCAATTCATTTGATCCTTCCAGTCAAATGCATCTTTTTTTTCAGTTCTACAATCAATTCATATAACTGGAGGACCAGAAACATCCCACTTTGGGCCCAGTCTCTATCTTTTCCTTATAAGTGCCTTAATTAAGGACACCTCGCACCCATTTTTAAGTCCAGAACCTTGAATTCTGTCCAGGGAAGGGGACAGGGAGGAACAGATGGAGCCTGAAAGATTCTGAAGACAGAAACTACCCAGCAACCGATCTCAACTCCTCCAAAGTTATTAAACAGAGAAGAAGAGGAGAAACAAGGCCACCGTCCACGTGGCCTCTCAGACACTCGGGCACGATTCCCAGGGCCCCAGTGCCTCTGGCCTGAAGCTGGTCCCTGAGAAAGTTAAATAACAATAACTGCTGGCAAAGAGCTCCTTACAGACAACAGAGATCCAGCCTGTCATTTATCAATTACTGAGTTTGCTAACACAAAACAAACAGTTGTGCAAAGGTCATCAGAGCCTGTGTCTCTTTTTCTCTTTTCCTGGGAAACACCCCAAACTGGTCCCGATTCCTTAGGGACCCGAAGCAAAGCAATCTAGCAACATCTCGCATTTCTCTAAAAAGTGTGGTGAGGACGCTCATGAACTCTAAATTTAGAGCTGAGGAAACTGACTACCTTTGCATGGGTCTCCAACCAGATAAACGTAAACTATTTGGGAATAGGGTCCTTTTTAAATCATTTATTCACTTCTTTTACCCTTTCCAGTCATGTGTTACAGGTTTGCTGTCATTGTGCTGCTTCGCAGTGCTGGGGATTAAACTCGGGGCATCATCATAGTAGATAAGTGTTGTACCACTGAGCAACATCCGCAACTCTTCTTTAAGATTGTATTTTAGGACAGAGTCTCACTAAACTGCTCACACTGGCCTCTAACTTGCAACTCTCCTGCTGTGTCAGCTCCACCACCACCAAGGAGCTGGGATTATAGGCATGCACCATCGTGCCTGGCTTTATTTCTGCTTAAATTAACTTATAGGCATGTGTTGTTATGCTTCATTGGAATTAAGATCACCGCCCTCCTCCTCATCCCCATTTTGCCATATGGATTTCTCTATAATTTTTAAACTACCTTATATAACTCTAATTGATGTAATACAGTTAAGTTGATTCAGTTATGTTTTCTAGATTAGCAATTACTTCACTCAAAAATAATGGTATCTTAACTCCCCCTTTTCATTACTTACACCTCTGTTTTCTATGTCTTATCTTTCTGCATTAACTAAACTAGTGACTGCAAACTTGAAAGCTCCCTGGGTCAGTCAGGCAATAGAGCCAGCTGAACTGAGCCCAGTGAGGACAGATGGTTTGGAGAGTGACACTCTGTGTCTACAGGTGACAACTACCCCTCTGTTCCAGCCTTAAACTCAGGAGTACAGCTTTACCTTACCAGATTTTCGAGAGAGGACAGAGACACAGATCTTTAAAACAAACAAACAAACAAAAACCTGACTCATTACATGCAACTAATTTTTTAAAATTTTGAACATAGTGTGGACCAAAATATAGAATGCCTAGCAGTCGGAGTCAGACACAAGGTAACTAACAATCTCCAGGAACAATCTTCCAGAATGCAAGGAAGCACAGCATTTCAATCCAAAAGGAAGTCCTGACTTTCTCTAACATTGGACTGCTGAAGAGTACGTTTGCGTTTGACTTAAGGTAAAGATTCTGTACCATGTTAAGTGTCTAATGCTAGCTTACTGGAACTTTTTACCCAAAATGAATTTTTAACCTATTAAGAAAGTTCGATTTTCTCCTTTGACCCTATGTGGATTGTTTATATTCCTAAATTTCCCACTTTTGGAAAAGAAAAATAAAATAAAATACTTCACACACCGTGAGAGAATCATTATAATTTGGGCTTTCAAAGAAAAAATGTAAACATGTATTTCTTAACTTTTTTAACTCCTCAGTTTCATTTTATTGACTCAGCACTTGATGGTGACTTACTTTCTCATACATTTATTCTAGTCTAGCAATTTATTCTAGTCTGGTAAAATCCCAGTAATAAAACTGTCACTGACATCATCTGTTTCAAAAAAAATTATTCACAACTGGATCCATCATCAACTCAGTCTACACAACCAGTTTTGAATTCCAAAGCCATTCCACGCCACAGTTCACATCTGTATTCCCAAATCCACTTTGAGAGTTTCCCAAATCCACTTTGATACAGTTTACTCTTTGGAAAGATGTTAGAATGACAAATTTTCTGGAAACAGGTTTTTCTTGGGGGCAGGAACTGGGAGGACATTAAATAAAAAGATGAAACTAGCTTAAGACAGAAAAGACATTCAATGCATGAAGCTAAAAACATCACCAAACTTGGCTTACAAAATTGTTAATTATGCATTTGACAGTGAAATATCACAAACAGCTGGGGCTAGAGAAGACAAACCCACACAGGGAGTGGGCAGGAGGGGGAAGAAGTACACTCGGACCTTCCAAAAGGATGTTTACACTCGGTCTCTTCGGCAGTAATAGCTTTGACACTCCAGTGCTCCCACCTCCAGCAACACACACCGCCAGCGATTCCCAGGCTTCTGCCTGAAGGCTCTAAACTGCGAATGCCTCTCCCGGTCTAAAAAGTTAGGCCACAGGATTTGTGGCCACTAGAGAGAGACAACTGAAAAGAATGTGCCCAGAGAAGCATGAAAAGAAAAGCCTGCCCTGTGAAACGTTTTGTCTGAATTTTTCTTTTTTCTTTTTTTTCAAAATATGTAAATGATCTCTCTGCCTTGGGGAGGACTCCAAGGAACCCTGGAGCCTGACACCCCATCTCCTGTTGGCACTCAAGGCATCTTCTGCCAGAAAGCGACTCTCCCGGGACCCAGCCCCGCCCACAGAGAGGAGCCCCGCAAAGCTTCATGGGAGCTCTAGAGAGCACGCTCATCAGCAGAGTTGGTGACAGGCAAAGCCCGAGCCCCAGACCAGACATCTTGAGATGGAGATCGCTGCCTGATCATGCCTGACAGCAGGGAGAAAGATTTTGGCAAAACAATGTTTTAGAGACCCTCTTCCTTAGGTCTGTTTGGAAAAGACAGAAGTTTTCTCTACACTTGATTTTAAGTCATCCTGGTTCCTTCTCCAAAAAAACATAATAATTATAAATACAAAAACCACTAATAACTTCTTTAATCCCCCCCCAACACACTCTAACATACAGATTGAGTGTCCCTAATCCAAAAATCCAAAATTAAAATAGTCCAGATCCAAAAGTTTTAGTACTGACACGATGACAAAAATGGAAAACTCCACACTTGACCTTACATGATTGGTCACAGTCCAAACACAAGCACACTAAAATTATGCTATAAAATTACTACTGGGCTATGTGTAGAAGGAGCATATAAAACATAAATGAATTCAGATTAGGCCTTGGTTCTGTGCCCAAGGTATGCACATTGTATACAAATAGCATTCCAAAACCTGAAAAATTAATTCAAACTTCAAAACATTTGATTTCAAGCAATGTGTAAAACAAATACTTAATCTGTATAACTCCAGTGAGAGTAAAAAATGTTAAGGTTAGATAAGTATTAAAATACTTCTTTAAGTGTGGCACTTTCTAATAAGTCTATACATTTATTAGTAAAACCATCTCTGATACTCTGTCGTGGGTGGTATATGATGGTAAGTTTCAAAGCCCAAAAAACTAGAGCTTTCTAGGGAAAAAGAAAAAAGAAAACAAGAAAAAAAATCAGACTGTTTTCTTTTTATATGCAATGATTAAACATCCTTACTTGTCTGCCTCCAAAGTATTTTTAGAAAATGCTGAGAACAACCAGATTGTGGCCTCTCAGAAGGCCAAGGACCACCAGTGGACAGTCCATGCGTTCTGCTAATAATCGTCTCCAAAGATTCCACATCTTTGAGAAAGTTTTAAGAGGCTGATGGTCCCTCCTACTATATCTCAAACTGTCTCAAAAAGTGAAAGACACTCCAGTAACTAACCTGCCAGGGAAGGTGCCCAGCTAGCTCTTCTCCAGGAAACTGACCACTACTCTGAACAGTCAAGGTTACCAGATGGACAACAAAGATCTTGGGTCTCTAGGGACCAACAGAATAATGCAAGAAGGGAGCCTAAACAGAGAGCATATTGTGGCATCCAGCACTGGATACAAAGCCACTCACACCAACAGAATCAACCTCCAGCAGCCAGAGAGCCATGTGTCCAGACGCCAGAAGAGGGAGGGTCTATTCCGGGTGGCTCAGTGGAAACAGCTTCCTCCTCCAGAAGACCATGGCAAAAACCACATCAATGCCAGTCACAGGAGATCACTCTATTTTGCAAAATATAAAACTGTTTCATTGCAAATCTATGGAAACAATGTCACAGGGGCCAAGGGCTGTCACTTCGAGTCAAAGAAGGCCCACTTCACTGTAGTGCTGATGGCCAGCGATGTCAAGGCGAATTATATCCCCACGAGCCAAGAAAGAAATCAAAGTCAGGCAAGGAACATTCAGCTGGAGACACACCCACAGGAGTTTGGAAAGCCAGCATTCCTTCCACGCTGCACTAATCTACCACAGGCTCAAACAAAGGATGTAGGGTGTTCACTCCAACAAGCAATGGCAAAGACTAGCCAAGTGTGGTGGTGCTTGCCTGCAGTCCTAGCTACTTGGGAGGCTGAGTCAGGAGGATCAATTGAGCCTATGAGTTCAAGGTCAGCCTGGACAACTAAGCAAGATTCCATCTCAAAGTAGTAAGAGAGGGTGGAAGGAAGAGAAAAGAGGAGAGAGAAAGAACTGGCAACAGGATAGTCTGTAGGGAGATGTAGGGAACTGACCCTAAAGCCAAAGGATTCCACTCCTGGAGACATGCTGGGGAGGGAGGAGTTGGTACAACTTATGGTCACTGCTTAGTGAAACCTGAATATAAAAAAGGGAGTCACAAGCAGAAACTGAAAGGGTTAGGTGCCCAAAGGTTCTCCCTCAAGATTGCACTGAGATCCCACAAGCTACTTGAGTGAAACTACATGTGACAAGGAAGGGATACATGTCGTGAGGAGGTCCTACGCACGTCACAAGCTCTGTAAGATGCAATTAGCTTATAGCTAATGAGACAGGGTGTTGTGGCTAGAAATTCATTCCCTAAGGGGTCAGCAGGAAAAGCAAAAGGTAAAAGCAAATTCAAGCTCAATTCTGGGACAGGGGAGGGAAGAAGAAGATCTTATGGCGATATGGATATGACCAAACAAAAGGGATTGGGAGGGAAGCAGGTCCCAAGTAAACAGATTGTATCAGCATGCACTCAGGCCTAGCAGCAAATTCTTAAGGCAAAAAGCAGCAGTTTCTTCAGGCTGCCTGCCATAGGCTCAACTCAGCTGATTCCAAGGATGACAGCTGTCCACATCTTTTGCAGCTCATGAGTGAGCAACAGATGATTCAATGTATGGTCATAACCTTACTAGTGGTCAGTAAGAGACTTCGGGGTGCTGACTACTGTGGGAACCTATGGGATGTGTTCATAAAATTTCATTTAATCTAATAGTCACCCATTTTAAAGACAAAGAAACTAAGGCTCAGAAATGGAACAGGACATTTCCAGCACCCATTCACCCACAGTCATGGCTGTTGGATGCAACAGAGATCAAGCCTCTGCAGCAGCCTGGTGAACCATTTCTTCATGAGACTCTGATGCCCTGAAGATACCCAACACTATAGGTATGGGGTTCTCAGTCTGGGGAAATGGATAGTGTGGGGGAATCACCCACACTATTCTTACATTCTAGAAACCCATTGAAGAGGTGTTTGCATTACCCACAAAGCACCGGAGAGGTAAAACCAGCTTTTGAAGCTATGGAAGTCCCAGAAAGAGTAAGGAGGAGCAAAGCTGTTTCTCCACAGCCTTCCCCACACTCACAGGCCCCTGAGCACTGGCAATTCTGCCTCAGTAAGGACAGCCAGATACAGGCAGCCCAGCAGGAAGGGCCGCAGGTCTGCCAACCTCACGAACAGGTATTACCCTGGGCCCGGGGCTTCTGGCAGGCAACTTTTACCTTAACACATACAAATGAAAAGGTGCCTTTGTATAAAACTCTCCTGAAGTTTCTGATCACAATGACTTATGTAAATAATGTGCTAAATTAAAAGGTCGGTGTTGATATGATTACATATATGATGGAATGGCTGTGCTTCCTAAAACCAGTCTGTAATAAATTTTCTAAATTCTGATTGCAGGTGATTCCGGCCTCAAAAGCTTTGCCAACAATAGCCAGCAGAGGTCTATTACTGAAGTGGTATTAATATAGCTATCATCACCAATTCAAAGCAGATAATAAAGGACTGACACATTTATTATCATTATTAATTAACAGTTTTCTGAGATGGAATTAAATCAATATGCTGCTCTGATATCATTTTAACTAGTTATGCAAATCAAACATTTAGAGCCCATGAACAGATATAAATGCCATTCAAAATTCACTTCACACTTATTACTGTAATATCAGAACTTTCAGGCTTTGCTAGTAAAAAAAAAAGAAAAAAAAGAACTTAATGCTCATTTAATTACACTCAGACATAAAGCTTATGGAATGAAAGTTGAAATAGCTGATTAGTTAGGAAGTCGCAGTAAGGCTATAACACTCAGGATAGACAATGAGATAATAATGTGAAATGCAGGGCTCAGCACAGAGCAGTTCTAGCAGATCCGGTTAAAAAGAACAACGACATGGGTGCAAACCATGCAGGGCCCAGGAAGAGAGAAGCCAGACAGCAGCTCCCGTGAATCGGCAGCAGGCATGCTGGGTCTGGGAGGAGCCCACCAAGAAGACACCATGTAGTTCTTCCAGCAAGCCGCGCAAGCCACACGGGGCTCAGGAAGAGAGTTCAGAGGCCAGGCTGAGTTGATAGCAACTGAGGTACATAAAGCAACTAAATGCTTGTATTGTTTGGCTAATTTTGCAGGTCAGCGGTCTGAACATCTATTGGGAGGATGATGGTATGCAATATAGCAAATATGGGGGATTTCCTTCTGTCTTGTTTTTGAAACCCAATATTGTTCTAACTGCTTGAATTTGTTCCGATTTATTGGTGTGCTTTATTCAATGCTCTGTTTTGATTGGCTTTATTCTGGGTTTCTTTTCGGTGTGATTATGCTATATCTGATGGAATGGACAACCATAGTAAAAACAGCAAGATTACTAGGGTAGCCATTGTTGATCTCCTATTATCCTGCTTCGAAGTTCTATACTAATTTCACTGCTTTGTTTTGATTGGCTGTATTCTATTTTGTTTTGTTGAGTTTTATTATCTTTAAAATAAAAAAGAACACTGACATGGATAGGAGAATGAGTTTTGAAATTACAAAGTTGAGGACTCTTTCTTAAGTCAAAAAAAGGGGAAGAGGAGAAAGAAGAAGGAAAAGAGAGAGAAAGATGAGAAAAGAAAACCTACAAGTCATCATTTATGTAAGCAGGAAACTTCCAGGCTCAGCTGCCCAACCATTTCTTCCTAAGCAGTCAGACGGCCCCAGTGTTTCACACAGCAAGCCACCTCTGCCTCCCAGGTGTCCTTCAGGTGAGACCACGGCTCTGTATCCACGGAAACCACAGGGACAGCCACAGTGAGGCACAGAGCCCTCTGGTTCTGGGTCCAAAAAGGCGAAAGGTTTGATACTAAGATTTGAGTTTCTCATCTGGAAAATCAGCCAGACCCAGAAGACTGGATGACACTAAAAAGCTAACAGAGGGATTTAATGGGTCACGGGTTCCATGGCTACTGGACAACAAGGCAGTGGTTTGCTTTCTTAGGTGGCGCGGGCAGTAAAGCCAAGAGGTAGCGGGAGGAATGAATGACTTTCCAAGCACCAAAGCCGGCACTTTCTGAGCAGTACTCCACTGGACTTCCGGAAGCCAGTCAGCAAGTCCACCGTCAGCACATGAAGAGGAGGTTCTGGTCCCATCAATGCAACGCCCAGTGAACAGAACAGCAAGAGACTCGAGTGCTGTGGGCCATAGCGTGGCTCACAGCGGGGAGCACGAGTGATCTACAGGCATTTATGGAGCTTCTAACCATCAGAGTTAGGCTTAGGTATTTTTATGAAAAAGGTCGAATTGCTTCTATACTGTACATTAGTCTGGGCAATACTGGGCTCTTCTTTTCTCTTCAAATCATATTCCCATCTTCACCTGGAGCACATCTGATCCTCATTGCAATCAGATTCAGAGCCAGCAAATGAACAGGACACAAACCAACTGAAAATGAAGTGCAATTGTTCTGCTGTGACCCAAACAAAATGATATAAAAGGGAGAGAGAATGCGATCTTATTATTCTCTCCCCACCTCTCCCCCCACCCAGACTCAGCTCCTAAACATTCATTATAATATACAGCTCAAGTCACAGACCTGCATGCATCATGGTGTGCTGCCATTTGCCATGAAAATTTACAAACTGAGAAACAATAATGGCTAAAAAGTTCGAACTGTATGAGCTATGATCCCATTCTCAGAATGGGAAATGCTGTTACTGTGAGCAGTTGGTAGTCAGTAAATGCATAGAAAATAAAAAGACTGAACGGATGTATATGAAAGTAGCAGCAGGCAACTCAGAGTAGCTTGGTAGTGGGTGATACTTTATAGTCTTCTTTGTGCTTTGGTGTGTTTTCCAAAATATCACAAAGACCATCATTCCACTGAAGAATATTTACTGGGGGCCAACTGTTGGCCAGGCAGGACACACAATGCTCCAGACAAAGTCTCTACCTTCTCCATGAAAACAATCTAATAGGAGAGCTCAAGAAGCAAACAAGTGCTTGCAAAGGCATTATCTTTGTGACTTAAAAAATAGGTATTCACAAAGGCTTTACCCCAAGCGTACAGGCAAAGTGACCTGGTGATCTCTCCCCTCACTGCAGACTTTTGGTTGAGTGTTTCTCACGGCAGTAAGGAGAGCCTACTGCCTTCTGCACTGAGCTTGCAGTCCGCACAGGCTGTACAGGAGCAAGCAGATTCGTCAATCCTGTATCGTCCAATCCACCTGTATGGCCCAAACTCCTACCACTGACTTTCCTCAAACAGGAAGCAAAACTGCTATACACCAGCTTTTTCAAAGACCTTTGATCTTTTAGACAAAAGTTTCTGGAAGTTTCTTCAAGTTTCTGGAAGACTGTTAAAGGGGAGAAAGGTTGTGAGGAAACTATCCTACCCTCCTCTCCCCCTTTCTCAGGAATGCAAGCTCTGGCTCACAAATCATATGGAAATAACATTTGTGTGTATGAAGACTCATGTCAATAACTGCTTCTGAGGATGCATATATGACCTCATTGGCAGGTAAAATATATAGAAAACAAAATACAAGCTCAACCTACTAGGTCATGGGAGAGGCTGCGTACAAGGATTAGCACTGACCATCCATCAAGGCAAACTCTGAAAGAGTCTTTCAAGATTATGGTCTGACAGGTATAGCCCTGCCTCCAGGAAGGGTTTAGCAGTTGACACTAGTAAACGAAGCATCAGTCATGACGAACTCATCACCTTTTGCTCAAGAAGTAGCCTCAGTGGCAGTAAATTAGAGCCAAAGCCTAATGGCTAGACCAACAAGCAAGAGATCCACCCAGCAAGGGAACTGTTGTTACCAGCACAGAAGAGTGGGCCCTTCAACCTGTTTTGTCTGCCTCCCGTTGGTCCACACAGCCCACGGACCATCAGCCACAGAGGATGTGGGGCAACTTTGCCATCACATAAGCATTTGCCCCAGATTTCCTGGCTGTTTTGCTGCTGTCTCAGCCTCTGCTTTCCTGTGTGCATTATAATCTGCCAGCGGTGTTTGAAAATATGTCATTAAATATGCCAAACTTGCAGCCTCCTAGGGGACCTCCCTTCCTAACACTGTGTAAGACCCCCAGCCTCAAGTCAAACCCTGCAGCTCTCTCCTGCCCAGTTCATAGTGAAGCCTTTGTGGCTTCACCTCTATTGGTCTGCAGCACCCATTTCTTGGCCAGAGTGCATTTCTTGCCACACCCCCTCCTTGAAACAACACAAGAATAAATTCAGCAAGAAAGCCCTCAGCTTATCAAAGGTGGGATTGTGGGGAGGGCTAACAGCGGGCTGAAGCCAAGGTCAGCTGGTTGCCACCTACTAGTCCTGATCAAAGCGAGGGTGAGACATAACTGTGCCTGGGCAGGGAGGGGGCAACGAGGACAGGACACCTTCCCCGTTTTGTTACTCATGGAAATTCAAAGGTCACTTTGTGATAATTAAGCAAAGGTATCTTGAAACCTCCTTCTCTATGAGACTTCTTTAAGGTTTCTTTTCTTCTTAAAGTTGGAAATTAAGAAGGAAAAGGATAAGGAAAAATATGATAGGATAAGAATAACTACTGAAGTCTTCCCCCCACCTCCAATGAGAATGAGCAGATTCTTGTGTTAGTTTTTAATTCCTAGAGACGGAAATGAATATGCTCTTGCAAGAGATTTACAGGTGAGAGCAAGAGAAGTTTCCAGAATATGAGCTAAGTGGAACCTTCACCTGGGTGAGAAACCAAGGAAGATATAAATCACTTTTAAAGATTAGGAGGTGCCTCCCCAACTCCCTCCAGTCCAGCCTAGTCCTGACCTCTACCATCCAGCCTGAGACACAGCACGGTATGAGAGAATGTAGACCCCAGAACTGTGTGCCTGGATTTGAATCCTGTTTCCTCAGTCAGCTGGACAAGTGTCCCTTAATTTCCTCATCTCTAAAGTAAGAGTCTGACAGTCCAGTCTCATGGTAGTACAGTAAGGATCAGAACAATGCCTGTACCATATGTGGCAAGCACTGGCCACACCAGTAGCGTGTTGGCAACTCTGAAAGTCCTTCCTTCCCAAGCTTTCCCATGGTGCCAATGGTCTCTGTCCCTGCTGAGGGGCCGGTGCCACAGAGCTCCCAGGGCTGAGTGCAGCAAGGTCACCCTACCACAGGACTATCCTGCCCAAACCTATGACTATGCAAGTTCCCCTGAATGAGATCACTTGAAAGCAATTTTGAGGACTTGGTCTTTCAACTCTTTACATAACCAGTGTATAATAATAGGGCTTTTTTGTGGTCTGTGAGTTCTCTGGATTGTTATTAGTGTAGCCTTGGTTAGGAAGCTGCCATGTGATCCTGTGACTAGAAATACTGGCATAATTTATTGCATTATTACTCCTCTGAACTGAAAGCAATTAATTACCTGGAGCAGGATACACAAGTGAAAATTTATCAGAGGAAAGTGATGAAAAATGTGCCCACTGCTTTAAAATAATAGATGCTTAATGGTTTTTTGTTTGTTTGTTTGTTTGTTTGCTGACTAATCTCAGGCATCTCATAAACAACTACAGCTTGGGAATCGGTTATGAATGCCACCACCCCCGTATGCCGCTTTTGTATTAGTCTATCATCCCATGTCTCCCTTGGGGACAGGAAGAAATGTCTAAAATATTCACTTAAAAGCAGAACAGAAACTCCATTCCTCTTCTCTATGGTAAAATTATTAACATAATGTAGATACATGATAAAATATATGTTTATCACCCGTGTTGGTAGCACAAATATATTTACCTGATTGATGTCTCTTTTTCTGTGTCACAGCAGTTTGCTTTAAAACTTATAAAACCTATGCTGGATAAAGACTTATTCTAAGGGATATGCACATATAACTGATATCACCAATACCTCATAAGTGATATTCAGATCACCTGCATCTAAAATCCTCAAATGCCGTCTCCAAGAATTTTTCCACCAAACGCTCTCCACATCTCTCTCCTCATTCCATCATTGAACAAGATTCACAAAGAGAGAAGAAACAGAGCCAATCACATGTTACTATATTATTTGTAAATTTCATGCACATACAATAGATAGGAACAAGGCTAAATTCATTATATTTGTTTCTCCTTTTCAGAATTATTCACATCTGTATGATTCCGTAATTGTTTCTTCTATAAAGTTATTGGAGTAATTTTGCTCTGTATATTCCCGATCAATTCCCCCTCTCAAGGGCACAGTTGAAAAGTGATATTTGAAAACGGCCTCTGATAGATTGCATGGTTAGTCAGCAGCAGAGACAAACAACCTAATCCAGCACAAATTAGTTCGGCTGCCAGCAATAGTTTTATACAAAGATGTAAATTATGTTGTCAAAATCGGTCGCTTTCTAGCTTGCTGCTCAGCTAACAAGAAACCACTTTGGCTGATAAAGATGAACACTAAGCTTCCCTCTCTTACAAATTTGCAAATCTGCCATTTCAGCATTCTGTTAGCCACAAACAAACGGCCTGCTATAATTGCTTCTTTTCTTCCGCAGTGGTATTTTTCCTTCTTGTGCTGTTCTTTCCAGGCTGCTCTTGAAAATAACAGCAACAAAGCCCAAAAGCAGCACAATGATAAACACTAGCAACTCTCAGGCAGGAATTTAAGGAAAAGCGGAGCTGGGGTGACTGCCCCTCTCCTCTCCCGAATCCCTTCTCTATAGAAGCATCAGCCTGGCCCAGGGCGGCTGCACAGGCTGTGTACGGACCTCACCCACTCGTCACTCCAAATACTGCTCTCTAAAGGACTGAGAGGGCAGGAAAAATTCTTGGCCTTAATAGAAAAAGAACCATTCCTAGGCCCTTGAACAAGGATCGTCTTTGACAGTGGTCCATCATACACTCCTCTTTATTTTACAAGCTCCCATTCCGGGGAGAGGAGAGGAACACAGCATATTTTTGAGGGGCTCAAGCAGAAAGCTCCACCAGGCTGCCTGTGCTAAATTGGAATCAGATAGACCTAACGCCGGACTGAAAAGAATAACGCATTATAACGGTAATTATACCCAGCATAAGTCAAATAAATAAATTATAAATTACAATTACCCTTTAAAGTTGCTAGTCTCACTGTTTGCTTTACAATTAACTGCAGGTGCTTCTGCATGTTTTATTATGGTCCCCAAGTTATATATTTGAAAGAATGGTACAGATGATTCCTGTTTATTTGTTAAATTAAAGCATTGTTGGTAAAATTACGGCTTAATTAATATTAT
Source organism: Dolichotis patagonum (assembly GCA_004027295.1). NCBI lineage: Eukaryota > Metazoa > Chordata > Mammalia > Rodentia > Caviidae > Dolichotis > Dolichotis patagonum. The sequence continues at coordinate 54,503 of PVJX010003718.1, forward strand.
GGGTACTGTATAACAAAATAGTTTACCTTGTACATAATTTATTTCCACATGCATATCTCAGCCCAGACCCATTACAGCTCTAAGGCAGCTAAAATAAAATATTCCTCCTTTGCTGGCATTTTTCTAAATAGCAGTTCACTAAATCAATATTATTCACTTGGTATTTTTAAAAGCAGTGTATCTTAATAATTACACAGCATTAGAGTAGGCAATAATTTTACTTGCTAAGCATATTAAATTTAGCAAACCATCAGTCAAATAGTTTGTTCTTTCTCAGAATGGGTAAGCAGTGAGTGAGTTTGGAATCATGTTCCTTTGGTATGAATGTCACATAGAGTTTAAGAATGTGTCTGTGAGTCCCTAAGCCAGCCCGGCACTATATATCTTTATTAGTTTCAGTGGTCAGTGCAGTGACCAGTTGTTTATTCTCATTACTCAAGACAAGGTAAGCCACTTGGTAGTGACTGCAATCACAGCTAAAAACATATGACTTTGCAGAAAGTAAAAACTGTAGACGCCGCTGCACGCACAACAGCCTGGATGCTGCTCCAACAGAGGGTTGGCAGGAGGGTGGCCAACAAGACCGCCAGACCGCAGCACAGTGTCTGGTGTAAGCAGTGACTCCATCTTGGCCTTCTACCTCTTCTATTTGTTTTATTGCTCTTAATTCACTTTTAAACAACACTGATTTCCTATCTTTCTCATCTTTGTCCATGTCCGAATTTATTCTTATTTCCTCAAGCTCATAAAAAAAATTCCTTACACACTTCCCCTCTTCCTATACCTTCATCCTTAAATACAGTAAATCCCCTTAAAATATCAATTCTCTCTCCTCTCTCTCTCTCTCTCTCTCTCTCCCTCCCTCTTAGTTCTCTCTCAGTGACATTATCAAGCCACTATGTGACTGATGCTCTTGAAGGTGCTGTGGGCCCCGGATTATAAGTCTTGGGTAAATGGTGCAAACCCCTGTATAACGATGGACGGGAGATACAGGGAGAGGTGGAAATCAGCAGGCAGTGCCAGCCAAAGGCCTCTCCATCCACACAAAAGGACAGCAGCCCATGCTGTCTTCAGCTTCCTCCTTCCCTTTTCTCCTACTCAGCAGCAGCCCAGACTTCTCTTTCCGTGAGCCCTGGAGTGACACTGCACTTCAGGACCTCAGAGTAGCCTTTGCCTGTCCACTCTGGTGGCCACTCAGCGTTCTTTCTGGGGGCAGCACAGACCTGCTTGCATCACCAGGAGAAGGTAGCTCCCTTGGCAGGTGCCCAACTGCCAATGTACAAGCCAACAGAGAGTGGCAGAACAGCTTGTCCAGGAATGGAATGGGGACACCTTCCTGGAAGTACAGTGATAGAGGAGGATAAGGTGTTCCTTCCAGCCCACAGGCAGGTTCTGAGCACCTACTCTGTGCTGAGTGCTACACTAGATTCTGTGGAGAAAGAAGTGTAAGTCAGGCACATGCATGTGTGAAAAAAAGATAACCATAGATTTCAAATTTATAGTTCAAACTTGCATCCAAAGAGAGATAACAGCCCTAAGGATTAACTGCCAAATGAAATACCCATCTAGCAATTGCTAACCCAGGAACTTATAGTCATTAAACTAGGACACTGAGGAAGAATCTGCAGACAACATGAGCTTTGCAGCAGGTCTGGAAAACCAATTCAAAGGTGGAGTGACAGGGGAAAAGGGGGAAATGCATTTGAAGTGAACAAGACTTGTGGAGCGAAGATTAGATGTGTGAGACCAAGCGTCAGACCCAAGAATCACTTTTTCACAACCACAGCCAGGTAGACAGGCAGAGAAAAGTGTACCAACCCGCCTGCTCTGACCCCAACCCAAACCCATGCAGAACAATCAGCAAACTTCTCAGCTAGAGACCCACCTGCATATGCTTAGGTTATCAAACCTGATATTATTAATCTGGTAGATATATATACACAGATATGCCTGTATTTTACATCTTTTGCTCAGTGTGTTCATTTTCTAGTAAATAGCTGAAGAAAAATAGCTGGATTTAAAAAAAACAACTTATCGAAGGCCCAGGCTAGGTCCTTTAACACATGCTGCTCTGTGTATAGAGGCAGACACTAAGACACAAGCTCAGTGACTCGTGTATAAGGGTGACACCTCCCTGCTGGTACCTCAAAGAGGGTGGCTGCCTGACAGTGGGCCAGTTCCCAGGTCCCTTTGAGAAGAGATAGACTGTGATGCTCAAGAAAACTTTGGAGAAAATTAGGTAGAAGTAAAAGATGGGAAAGGAACACTGTGACTATTTTTGTCTGTCCCAACATAAGAACAGAAAAGTCTTTGGCCTTTTATGTATTCATCTTCATCCTAAACCATGCAACCCATAGCACAGCAATGAACTGCAGATGTTGACACTGACCAAAACTGGCAGTGCATACTGCGAACTCAGCAACACAGCTTGTGTGGGCTACAAACCACAGCCACAGGGGTCACTAATACCTTCACGTGGCCTCCTCCTGAGCGTCTCAAACCTGTGCACTAAAGTACCTGCTCTATGTAAACAGGACAATAGGATCCAGTTACAGTGACAACATAAAGGTAGGCACTTATGGTAAGGAGGAGAAAAAAACAGAATTAAAGAAAATGGATCTTGGAAGCCAATTTTTCCATCTTTTTCTTTTCTTTTTTTTTTTTTATTGGGAATTGAATGCAAAACCTTGAGTCCCTTTTCCGTCTTTTTTACAATGCTGCTTCATCCTGAACAGCATCTTTATAAGTTGTTAGTTACAAAGGGAAGAAAATGCCAGCTTAGAGTCAGGACAGATGTAGGAAATGTTAAGCAACAATACAACAGGGGAACTGCATTAGAAGACAGTAACCAAGAGTAGTCCTGAGTCAGTCCATGGTTAATTCCCAAGAATATTCCTTAGACGAGTATGATGTGCTGCTATTCACAAATCCCTGCTGAACCATCATCTCAGGAGATATTCCTAGGAGGCAGGACTCCTGGGCCAGCACAGAGGCCCAGCAGGGAGGCAGCCCAAGGCAAGACTTGGTCTTTTGTAGCACCAAGTCTTCTGTCACCTAATCCATCCTGGTACCATCTTTTTCAAAGCAGCCAGAGGTGCAGATGGACCGTGGCACTGGCCTTTATGGAGAAAGCAAATGGTGCTTGGCTTCAAGAACTCTCTCTCTCTGACTGAGAGAGAAGGGAATCCATGAGGCAATTGAGGGCAATGGACTGGGGTCATGCAAAGTAGACAAGAATGAAGTGAACCAACTGGTTTGGCTGGAGCAGATCGTGTAGACGGAGGAGCAGCAAGCAGAAAAGATGAAGGGAGCTGTGAATGCCACGGCAAAGAGACTGACTTGCTTCTGTAAATCAGCAGGAGCCACGGAATGATTTTAAGGAGAAAATGGGCATCACAGAAGAAGTACCGGGAGCATACAAATTGCATTACAGTGCTGATTCAGTGCCACCATCCAACACAAAAAAAGGCAAACACACTAAATTGACCAAATTATCCCAATAAGAATGAGACACAGGCTGCTACCAGGTCTCCCCAACCAGCCATTAGCTAGATAGAGGCTCCCTCTTCCACTCAGAGGACATAACTAGGGGACTCTTGGCAGCCTGCCCTATGTGTCCTTAAGTGGCAGCGCTGGCCTCCCCAAGCTTCTCCTTCCCACTGTGCTTCCTCATCCAAGAGACAGCATCTTACCTGGACGCTGCTCAGGGTCACAGTGCACACGCACATCCCCAGAGGTAACGTCAGCTAACCTGCTACAGTAATTCAAATCAAGGCCAAGGTTTTAGTCACTTTCTTCCCCGGTCTGTGGCCATTCTATGGACAGTCATTTCCTGTGCCACCTATGACCTAGTACTTTGGGAAACATTAATCTTAGGACCATCCATCTCATTTGACAGAGCAACTCGACATTCTGCATGGTAAAGTAATTTGACTAAGGTTACGCAGCCCCTCTGTCCTCCTGAGCCCTTGCTAATTAACACTACCTCCTTTATCACGAATAATCAACTAAAATAAGCACTCTAAGTTCTCTGCTAGGTAATATTTAGGGATCTTAGTTAAAACAACATTTTTTATGTCTGAATGTAAAAAAAGGTGTGTATCTTTAAATACAGCTGCTTTAGGCTTTTTATAAATTCTGATACTTCCGCTTACATCAACAATTTTCTATTTTCCCAGAAAATTTCATAAAACTATACCTAATACCTCTATGCCCTTTGAGATTTGTTTTCATATTCTACAAAATACTAGGCATGTTTTTTAAGACATTAGTATCTAGCACTCACACATCATAAATATGACTCAGTTGTGCCACTGATAGTTGGAAAACCATTACACTTTTTGGGGTCTCTTTCTTCAAACCCAAGTCTTTAATTAGCACAGGAGAAGGGAAAGTAAGTTGGTCACTACCCTTGTCAACCCCCAAGACCCAACCAAGCTCACAAGATGGTATCAAGTGATCCCAGGCTACAGTTGCTCCTGAGGAGCTCTTCCTGGGGTGGGGACACCCCCAAGACAACTGTAAGGCTCAGCAAACACCTACTACTCTGCCTGAGTCACAGCCACCTCCTTTTCCCCAGCTGCTGTATAAAGACACTCCGTGATGGCCATGCCTCCCATCTTGCTGATATCCTCAGGTTATAAGGGAGTTCATGATTCCAAAAGAGAAAGGATATAAAGACAGCACAAATGCCCACAAAGTGACCTTGCAAATTAAACAATGCATTATGACCAGCACAGCTATTATACAGTGAGTCGATCCTACTGGTGAATCCGTGCTGTGTCGTCAGCTAAGTGTATACAACCCAGGCCTGGGGAGGCAGTGGGCGTTGGGGGTTTGTTTCTCCCTTCCTCTTCTAGAGAGAGAAAAAGAAGCTGGGCCAGGGTAGGGGGAGTAGGGAGAGGACCAGAAAGGAAGAAGGAAGCACAATGAGAAAAGAGAAAAGAGTGCTAGGGTTTCTTTCTTCCTTTTCTTCCCCAGTCTATGGCATGAAAAAAACAATGGCTTTTCTGAGGCGCTCTGCAGACAAGGCAGCTCTGAGAAAAACTAATGGCCGTGATTAATGACAATGGGCTGGAGGAGAGCAGGGACACAGCCGCCACATACATCATCCCTTCCCGTCAGTCTCTGCTCCTCCCTGCCCCTCTTCCTCCTACCAGCAAGGCATTATAAAAATGTCTTATCTGCTCCGGATGCTTCTTTTAAAGCTAAAATCACAGCTGGACCCCCACCCAAAAGACAAACAAAGACTAAGAGAGAACAGCCAGGAAAGGATGGTCATTCATAGGAGGGTAGGAGAGGAAGGAGTGAGAGAAAGAGAGGGAGAGAGACAAAGAGGTGATAGGGTGAACAAGAAAATGGCATGTAAAATAACTCTAAGATATTCCAGGGGAAAATGTGCAGGCTGTAATCATTCAAGATTTCAGCAACTTGACTCCTCACATGCTGAAGCCACATTTTCAAGGTCTTATCTGCCATATGGTTCCCTGTTTGGATGATTTATTAGGTGTAGAAAGCACACTGATAAATTTTACTGCATTTCCCTGAATAGGCAACCTATGGTGTCAATAACAAAGCTCAGGCGGCTTTAATGAAAACTGCAAGCACCAAAGGGTAACCATTTATTTATGAGTCGCTATAGTATTACTAGGACAAAATTTATCTTCCCTTCTCACGCACTCTGTAGAAACCAAATCTGGTCAAAGTAACAGAGATCACATCCATATGTCAGTGGCTTGCTAACATCTCCCCGGCGAGGAGCCCTAGCTGTTGCGCACTGGAGAAATTGTTTGGTGCTTTCAAGTGACCCATTTTGCATAAGAAATCTTGTTTTTATGAAAAACAAGGAGAGACCTGAAGAACTCTGCAAACACCACAGCCTTGGCAATCACACTTAAAGGCGCTGGGGAATCCTCTTTTTTTCTTTATCCAGAAAACCAGGACAGCTGGCCCAGGGGCAGGCATGAAAAAGGAGAAGGTGGTGTGCAGATGAGGAGGAGAGAGATTTAGAGAGATAGTCCGACCCATAAATATTTTAAAATTTAACTAGTGCAACACAACACTGTTCCCCTCTAGCCACTCTGTTCCTTAGGATGCCAGTCAATACATACATGAAAATCTGTATTCTCTACCCATTCCCCGGCTCCCAACCCTGCCCCCCAGCACTGCCCCCAAATCCCTCTTTTCTTGGCTAGTTGCTAACTGCAAGTCTGATGGATGTGTTATTTTTATAGTAGAGAAACAACCCAACTTTTAAAAATTCCAAAGGCAGCAAAACTAATGACCAAACTTGTGGGGGGCATAGAAAAGGGGAGAAAGAAAGCCAGAGAGCTCTCTCTCCTCTCTCTCTCTCTCTCTCTCTCTCTCTCTCTCTCTCCTCTCTGTCTGTCTCTGTCTCTGTCTCTGTCTCTCTCTCTCTCTCTCTCTCACTGTGCAATCCTGAGCCACGGCAAACCGCCACAAACAGAACATTTGGCCAGCTTTTAAGTCTATAGTTTTCCCCACTGTGGAACACGCCGGCCTGAGTGAAGTCAGCCCTGCCCCGGACGGCGAGGAAGGGGAAAGAGAAGGAGGCCGACCACAACAGCGCACGTTTGAGTAATGCTCCTCATGCTGCAAACCAACACAAAGCAGAAGCAAAGTTAAAAGCCATAAGCATGTCTCAGCCCTCATTTTTGTGTTTTTGTTTTTGTTTGGGGCTTTTCCCCCCCATCAAAGTTAATACTCTGAAAAAAAATGCCTCCACTAGACAATTTTCCCAGGTTTGTTTCATTTTATATTTTCTTATTTTATATAGCATTTCCCTTGTTCTGCATCAATATTTTCTGTAATAATTTCACAGTGAGAGGGCATGAAAATCCATTCTTATCAGTTCTTTTCCATGTTATTGCTTCTTTACTTCTACCATATATTTGTGTACTATACATACATATTTGCATGTATATGCAAACTCTTGGGAAATCAGAATGAAAATAATCAACATTTTAGATAAAAACCTCTTTTCATATTACACATAATAAACAATTAAAAGTCATCTTAATCAGTTCAATTACTGCCATCACTGCTTTTAAAATCTGCTTAGGAAAATGGCATCAATTAAAGTTTAATGTCTTATAAAAGATCATTCAAGGATTATAGCAGAATCAAGAGGAAATAGGCACTTCTTGGACCCTGGCCATATTTTTACAGTCCCTCAACCAGAGAGACTTACAAGAATATTCATTATCACCTCGATCGCTCTCAGGTCGGCCACTGGTTTACGAAGAGATCAGGTGAAAGGGCCAGCACGGTCCAGGGCATGTTCAGCCAGCTGCAAGTTCAGTTTGCTAAGTATTTCAAGTAATTTCCAAAGGCATCGTGTAAGTAAACTTCACACTTGTTTTCCTGAGTGCTTCTCCTGGTAACTGTTAACCCCCGAGTGTGTCACAGGACATGCCACCCGCACAGTCACTCTCACTTAGCCCATACCACATGCTGCTGGATGGGACGTGTGTGGGCCTAGAGGCCCATCCGCCTTCTCCAGTGGCCTTCTCCAGTGGCCTGCAAGAGTCTCTCATGCCCAGAAAGCCCCACATTGTGAAAAATCAACCAATGTAAACCTAAGACAGTAGAGGGGACGAGTAGATAGGAGAAGGGGACCAAGAATACAAATAGAGAAGACACCGAGTCAGGGGCTCCAGGGCAACGGCAACTCTCTGAGGGTCGATAAATAGAACCAGCTCCCATAGTGCTTCAGCTTCAGGTTGTCCACTAACCAATGGCTTCTGGTCAAGGGGACAAGTGAGGACTGAAAGCCAGCCCATCCCCTGGTTCCCAAGCTCAAGTTTGGCCAGGGACTGTATTGGCCCAGAGAAAGGAGGTGCCTTTTCTAATGTTCTCAGATGGACTATATGGGCTACCTGCTGATAAAGTCACCTTAAGAAAACTAGAGCAAGCCGGTCACAAAAGGACAGATACTGTATGATTCCATCCACAAGGGGTAACTAGGATAGGTGTCACATCATAACGACAGAAAGGAGAACAAGGTTTCCAGATGGAAAATGGTGAGTTATTATTTAATAGGCATGAAGTTTTAGTTTGGGAAGAAAAGAAAGTTATGGGCTAGAGCGTAGTGGTTACACAACAATGTGACTCTATTTAATGTCACAGAACTATGTGCTTAAAATGGCAAATTCTAACTTACTAGGTTTTCCTGCAAAGAAGAAAAATGGGGGAGAGGAAAGTCAGGGAAAGGAACCAGAGTCAACCACTGCAGCTGCACACTGCTGCGGACCCTGGTAATGAGGTTCTGCTCCCAGATACTTTCCACAAGCCCAGATTGGCCCGCAGATCAGAGTGGATCCAGTGCGCACACGGAGCAGCCTGCTGCAAATGACCTGTCCAACCTGCTCCTCACGACACCCAGCTTTCGCCTCCCAGGAGAGGGAGGAGCCAGGGTTTCCCCCAGGGGCCCTCACCCTGTTCCCTCTGCCTAGCCCCCGCTTGCTGCCTCCCTGCCCAGCTCCCCAGCTGAACTGTGGCACAGTAGAGGCTGCTTCTGCCCAAGTCTACTTCTCACCACAGAACCATTCACTGCCTCCCACTTCAAGTCCCCATCAGTATGAGGCCAACTCATAAGGAAACGTTCGCGTCCACTTTGATTCAGGATTTGTGGCAAGCTTTAAGCTGGACCAGAGAAGGGGTTTGCCGTGAAAATTTAGAATGTAAAAGAAGACTAGGGGGAGGGTGTTCAAGTAAACAGAAGAAATTATACCTTTTTAAGGACAGTGCAACTTTACTTTTTATGATGATTATGAGTGCACATTAATTGCACAAGATAATGAATTTCATGTGATGTTTCTTACCTCCCCTGTCTCCTGCCCCTTCCTCAATAGTCCCCTCGTATTTTCATGTTATCTTTTTCCTCCCTAGAGTCCACATATGAGAGAAAACACAAGACACCTGTCTTTCTAAATCTGGCTTCTTTCAATTTACATGATGATCTCCAGTTCCACTCGTTTTCCTGCAAATAACATGATCTTATTCTTCTTTGTGGCTGAATAATACTCCACTATGTGTGTGTATGAGTGTGTGTGTGTGTGTGTTCTGTGTCTACTGAACTATTGACTGATTCTAGACTGATTCCATAACATGGCCAATTGTGAATAGTACCACAATAAACTGAATATGCAGCTTATATGGTAGCTGATTCCACTGGGTATATACCTACAAGTGGTATATCTGGATCACACAGCAGTTCTATTTCTAGTCTTTTGGGGACCCTCCATACTGTTTTCCATGGTAGCTATACACATTTACAATCCCATCAACATATGGTTATATGTTAGGGTTTATTTTTTTCCCCTGGACCCTCACCACCATACGTTACTTGTCCCTTTCTTGATAAAAACCATCCTGACTTGTAAGAGATAGACTCTCAGTGTAGTTTTGATTTGCATTTTCCTGATAGGTAAAGACGTTGAATATTTTTCATGTATTTGTTGGCTATTTGTAGTTCTGTGACATGTCTGTTCCATTTATTTGCCCATTTATTAATTGGGTTACTTGGTATTTTGATATTATTTCTTTTACCTTTTCATATGCAATATTCTGGATGTTAATCATCTATCAGAGAATAAGTGGCAAAGATTTTCCTCCTATTCTGTAGGCTATCTGTTTACCCTGTTCCTTACTTCGCTGGGCAGAAGCTTTTTGATTTGATACTGTCTTATTTGTCAACTCTTGCTATTATTTCCTGAGACACCGGAATACTATTCAGGAAACCACTGTCTATACAATAAGTGTTTCTTGAGTGTTTCCCCTTTGTTTTTCCACTAGTAGTTTCAAAGCTTAAGGTCTTATATTAAGGCCTTCAATCCATTCTGAGTTGATCAAAATGGTGGGACATAAGGATCTAGTTTCAATCTTCTACAGGTAGAATTTCAGTTTTCCCAGAACCATTTGTTGAAAAGCACATCTTTTCTCTAATACATTTTTGGTTTTGTGGGGGGTTTTTTTGTTTTTTTGTTTTTTTGTTTTTTTATATTCAGGTGATTGTAGATGTTTGGTTTTATCCCTGAGTCCTCTATTCTATTCCATTGGTCCATGAGTCTATATTTATGCCAGTACCATGCTAGTTTTGTTACAATGGCTCTGCAGTATATTTTGAAATCATCAATTGTGATGTCTCCAGCACTTTTTCTCTTGCTTAGAATTTCTTTGTCTATTCAAAGTCTTTTGTGCTTCTATATGAATTTCATAATTGTTTTTTTTCTAGTTCTGTAAAGAATGTCACTGGTATTTTAGCAGGGACTTGTTGAATCTGTAGATCACTTTCAGTAGTAAGAACATTTTTAAAATATTAATTTTTCTCAATCCATGAACATGTATGGTCTTTCAACCTTCTACTTTCTTCTTCAATATTTTGTAATTTTCCTTATATCTTCCTTATATTTCCTTTCATCTCCTTGGTTACAGTTATTCTTAAATTTTTAAAGGTTGGGTTGGGTTGGGTTTAGGTTTTCTGAGGCTATTCGAATGGAATTATCTTCCTGATGTCTTTCTCAGTGAATTCATTATTGCCATATAGGAAAGCTATTTATTTTTGTATGTAGATTTTGTATCTTGCTCCTTTGCTTAATTTGTTTATCAGTTCTAAAGACTTTTGGTGAACTCTTTAGGGTTATCTAGGTATAAACATATCATTTACAAGCAAGGATAAGTTAACATCCTTCTCTTCTGTTTGTATCCCTCTTACTTCTTTCAGCTGCCCAATTGCTCTTACTAAATTCTCCACTATGGAATAAGAGCGGTGAGAGTGGACGGCCTTGTGTCATTCCTGATTTTAGTGGAAATGTTTTCAGTTTTCCTCCAATCAGTATGAAAGAAATGATTCTTAAAGATTTTAGTTCAGTAATACATTTTATGGATCACTTACTCGCCATTATAAAGACTTGAAAAAAATACTGTCAGAACTAGGAAACTTGGTTCTGCCTCAGTCATTCAAATACATACAGGCCAGTTCCATAAAGTCCCTGGTTGAGTCTCCTGACCCATAGAGGTGGACAGATCATTTCAGACTATAACATATAATAATACGCTTCTATGTAAAAGAACTTCATTTATTTAAAAAGATTTTCTACAGTTAAAAGCGATAAAGCTGGAACTAGATAGTGGCAATGGTTGTGCAACACTGTTAATATACTAAGTACCACTGAATCATATAATTTCACATAGTTAAAATGGCAAGTTTTATGATATGTGCATTTGACCACAGTTTTTTAAAAACACGATAAAGCTGCACTTCTTTTAAAACATTATACACATTCACTAATCCCAAGCTGTGATCCAGGTGAATTTTGGTGAAGTTAGGAGGAGCTGACACTAGTAGAATATTCTACCCTCTCAACCCAAATGCGCTTCTACTGCAGGTCTGAGATCTGGCTGTGTGAGGCCTGGGCCAACTCCTAGAGGTCAGCAGTCGCTCCAGCCAATGAAACCTAACAGCCTCACCATCTACCCACCGGGAACATCACAATCGTGCCTGCTGGTGACATCCTCCGTGGAGGTGACTCCTGATGTCTTTCCCATAGGACCATATCCAAGAGGCACATCAGGGGCCTGTTTCTGCCCAGTGCTCACACTCACACATCACAACTGTAACACTCGTCACAGCACACACTTTGATCACCTTAGCTGCTCAGGGGCAGGGATTCTTCCAGCGCCCCCCACGTGCTCACAGTGCTTACAGCCGTAGCAGTGGTTTTCATCCCAACTGTGCAGCTTTTAAAGCAAATGCAGTGCTTCTGTGATGACCAGGACCTTTCTTATAAAAGAGAAACGAGCTCAGTTTTCCACAGATGCCACATTTACTCCTTCCAGAACTAGACACTGGAGGGGGTCTGACAGCTAAGAAGAGGAAAAGGCCCAACCTCAGACAGTGCTCAGATGAACTCACTGAAGGTTATTTTTTAAATCTCAGCTTCAAAAATTGGAGCTTTAGGCCCCTATTAATTGCCCTTGACAAGAACCAAGTCCTCAACGCTTTACTCTTGCACATCATGACAAAGGAACAGTGTGGGCGTTTGCACTCTAACAAAGGCCCTTTCTAAGCAGTGGACTTACCTCTTCACCAAGCCTCCCTAGGGCTCCTGAACATCATTGATTCTGGGTTTGTGGCCCAGATTTATTTGTAAATGACATTACCTCTTCTCATGGCCTCTTCATAAGTCTGTTTTGTGGATTAAATAATGAACTATCTCTGGCAATTCAAATCTATGAGTTTTGTGGGGGAACTTCCTGCTAATGTTTTGGACTTGATTCTCTAGTTCTAACCCCTCTTCCAAACTGGAGAGGGCTGACTGGCTGCGAGAAAAGTCCTAGATGCTAATTATCTCAAGGGTAGACGGTGCCCTGCTAGGTGTGTGAGATAAAGTGTAGACCATGGACAAATTAGTGCTAATGAGAAAATAAAGGTGAGGTGGCTCTTTGAAGTGCACATGTACACGCAGATGACCAGACAGTACAGTGAAGGACGAACAACTGCTGGTCAGAGGTCTTTACCAACCAAGGTGTGGACTGTGACCCTTGGCCTGAGACAGGTGAGTCAAGCAGAATGAGGAACAGGAAGGAATTCTCTGAAAGAACGGTGAACAGAGCTAATACAAACATGATCTGACTAACAAACGTCACTTTCACTTCACAGTGACTGGCCCATGCTAGCCCGTTTCCCAATTAAATAACTCTTGCTCTGCTATGAACAGATGGGAGACAAATTTGAATCCCTCTCTGGGTTCTGAGTTTTTAAATAAAAACTGTAAATATGTAAGTCCTACAATATGAGGTTTTAACGTGCATATACAACTATGAGCCAATCACAAGAGTCAAGCCAGTGCACACCCCAGTTTTGCATGTGTGGTGACAACACTTAAGATCTACTCCTTCAGAAAATTTCAAGATTACAATGAAGTGTTAACTATAGTCACCATAATCTGCACTAGGGCTCCAGAACTTAGTCACCCTCCAAAACATCTCACAATGCCCCACTCCAGCCCTAGCCCTGGGAACCACCATTTTATTCACTGCATCTACATGTTTAACTATTTCAGATTCCACATGTGAGATATTGCAATATTCTTCTGCGTCTGGCTTATTCCAATCAATAACATCCTCCACCTTCATTCATGTTGTTGCTATGTGTGGGCATGTGTGTGTGTGTTTGTGTGTGCACGTACGCATGCGTGAACACATTTGACACAAGTCCCTTTCATTCATCCATCTTGGCTGCTTCCACGTCTTAATTTTCTGGGTATATATGTGTATACAAAGGAAATGAAATCAACGTCTCAGAGAGATACCTGCCTTCCTATGTTCGTGAGAACACTGTGCTCAAAAGTCAAGATACGGCTGTTGGGATTTTATCCACTCCAGCCAACCCCTTCCTCACTGGACTCCACCAGAAGCAAGCAGAGAACTGGATAAAAACAGAAAATTCTGGGCTTCACCAAAACTACTGAATTAGAATCTACAAGAGTGGAACCTCAGGATCCATATTTTTGAAGGTTCTCTGGGTGATTCTGAGGCCACCAGTCTACAAAGCAGGACTCAGAAACCATGCAGTCACATGACTGGCTTTCCCAGGAGGAGTGAGGCCATTGCAGTTGCTACAAAACCTAAGCAAAGCAAAGACTTCTCCTAAAAAGAGAAAAACCAGGCAGATATTTTTATCGCTGTTTTGCTTTATCCTGATTAATGGTGTTGCTCTACTCAATATTCTGTTTTGATGTGTTCTATAATGTTGTGTATTTCTTTTGATTTTGCTGTACCTAATAGAAGAACAACTATTGTGAAGATAATGAGATATACAATGTTGCCTATTATATTTGTCCTGGTGACCTGCTGTGATATGTTTTGTACCAATTTCACTATACTGTCTCAATTGGCTTTATTCCATACTGTTTTGTTGTATATTACTACCTCCAAGTTAATAAAAATTAAATAAAAATAAAACAATAGAACATGAGAAAACAAGGTAACAAAATACCTCCAAAAACTCCCAACTACATCAAAGCTGATCCATGTGACATGGATGAGGAAAAACTCAAAAACAAAACAACAGAATTATATAAAGTGATTAAAAAGGAAATAACAACAACAAAACAGATAAGTAAGGTACTGAGAAAGATGAAACATAATATAACTAAACAGATAATGTACTTAAAAAGCAAAAGGAGGAAAAGTAAAAGCTCTAAAGGATATAACTGCGTGTATGTTTAAGTGTGTGGGATTGATAACTATATTACCAAGTTTTTGTTGGATCGTTGAACAGAACTGTTTGCAGCCTCACTGTTTGTTCACTTTGTATGCCTTAATTTTGTAACATGAACAACTATTTCTAAGAGGACAATATGTAATTTATCAAGTTAATTTTTTTGAAATTCTGTATTATTTCTACCCTTTTTTCTGTTTTGCTTTTTTTCTCTTTAAATAAAATTTTTAAAAATTTAAAAAAAAAGAGAGAAAAACCACTTCAACCATTATTCTTTGCCATTCTTTTACAGATAAAATGTGAAGGGAAAAAAAAAAAAGGTTGAGACCCAAGAGAATCATGTGTTAAAAGCCAAAACTAGAAGGACCAGGGATAAATTAGTCTCCATTAAACTGGCCTCCATTACAAAATTATCACCTGCATCGAAAGAAAAATATAGTTTGATATAAGAGCATCCCAAGAAATATATTACATAAAATGACTTTCCATCTGTGCTAGCTTTAACCATACATAATTAAGACAATAAATCTACTGAGGAACAAGTATCATGCAGGTCAATCTTGTTCATAACAAGACTTGAAACTTGTAGAAATTTTAACAAGCATTTATACTTTCCTATCATATCAAGAAAGGCTTTGTCCACAATACAATAGACTATCCTGATAGAAGATAGTTTAAACTCAGAAAAGGACTGTTCTGAAATCTCTTAATCACTTCGGAAATAAACATTTCTATAGAAGTTTACATTATAATTCCAAATATTTTCAACCAATCTTTTAAAATGTCCTAAGAATTTCTATTGTAGACTTTGATATCTAGGTCAAATGATTATACAAATTTGGAAGCTATGAAATCAATTTTTCAAAAATTATAATTTGGGCTTCACTAATCCAAACTGGTCCTCTTCCTAATTAGGTTGAATTTATAGGATTTTATTGGAATCCACTGCCAAATCAAATACATATTTTTTTTAAAACTTGGAATTTTGCACTATTTTGGATTATCGTATCATGCCTTCCCTCCGTTAGCAGGAATGACCAGAGGTTGCTGCTACAATAAATATTTAATGGATGGTAATACTGTCCCTGGCCCGCAGAAAGAGGCACACACACAAACATGTCTTCAGATCTATTTGTAACCTGCTTTCTGCCCTCTCTCTTGCTTGTGGCAAATAGTGAATTTTCACAGTTCAAAGAGAAATGCCAATCGACTCACACAAGCCAAAGGTAAGCAGAAAAGCAGAGACAAGAAAGGAATGGAAAATAAAAAGACTGCAGTAGCTTTGGAAGATGCAGTCTTCATGGTAAAAGATCCTTTCTCTAAATTTCCTTGATTCCCAAAACATTTGTACCCTAAAGGTCCAGCAGAAACTGAAGGCTTCAGGAGGGACCCAGGAGCTGAGGCAGACCACAGTGAACTCCGCATTTCGCCAGAAGCTGGAAGACAGAGAGAAAAACAGGGCCTTGGCTCTGAAAACGGCCTCCCTGCCTCACAGTGGTTTTATCCTTTCCATTGCACCTTTGTTGCAAAGGCGTTTGCAGGCATTCTGACATTTCCTTCCATTTGGGAATCACTGGAGAGGAACTGAAGCCACGTGGTAAGGATGATGACCTCTCACCTCCTCGGGTTTCTCACAGCCAGCGTGGACACAGCATGTGCACCGCCGCCTCAGATGCATTTGATCTGATGGAGAAAGTCACCAGCAGGGACTCTTTCGTGCTTGCCATCAGAAAACAGTGGTTCTGCAGAAGGTAAGGGGTTACGATTCAGGACCCAGTAGGTCCTTCCAAAGACTCACTCTGTTGAATGACTGGGTGCTGCAATTTGCAATAGCTAAATCTTAGAAACAACCCAAATGCCCATCAGCGGATGAAAAGATAAAGAAATTGTGGTTTTTATATACAATGGAGTACTACTCTGCCACAAAGAAGGATAAACTTGAGACATTTCTAGGTAAATGGATGCACCTTGAGAGTGAAATAAATCAGGCACACATGTTTAAGTATTGCCTTGTTTTTCTTGTGTGAGAAACTGAAAGTATAAGTAAGGACCGAAATGGATGACAGAAGCAAGAAAACATTCAAATGGGAAAGGGAGCAAGGTGCGGGGGGAGAAAATAGAAGGAAAAAATGGAAACAAAGCTTTTGCAAATGAGGGAAAGAAGGGTTGAAGGAAAGAGAAAGGAATGGGGAGAAAAAAGAGGAATCAAAATACACTATGTATAGATACAAATCCCTTATGTTGAATGTGATCATTAAGTATATCAAAACTGTTTCAATAAAATTAATTTTAAAAATAAAAATAAATGAATCTAAAAGGCAGGGTCCCAGGCTGGGAATATGGCTCAGTGGCACAATGCCTTGCCTGGCAAACGCAAGGTCCTGAGTTCAATTAATGGTACCAGAAAAGAAGAGAAGAGAAAAGGGGGGGATCCTTACTGTAAAAAAATTAAATACAGAAAAGTACAAAGGTTTATATTACCTGGGAAAAAAATGAATGGCTGGGTACTGATGAGCTTTTGAATGCTAACTGGATCACAACTGCTCTAATTTCACCCACGGATTCATCCATCCACAAGATCATAACCTGATGGCCCTGGGAAGTCATGGAAACAGGAGGCAGGGCTTAGTTGAAGGGGGTGGATCATTAATATGTGACCGTGGAGATGAGATCTGCCCTGCAGCCCCTTTCTTTCTGTTTCCCTTTTTCTTTGCTTCCAGTTTCTGCCTCACTATAGTCCTAAAGCAATGAATAGAGCCAGCTGACCTCAGATTGAAACTTCTGAAACCATGAATCAATATAAAACCTTTTGCCTTTAAATTGTTATTCTCAAGAATTTTGTCACAGCAGCAAAATGCTGACTAAAACACAAAGTGAGAGTAGAATGAGACCACTTAGTTTCTACCACAGCCTCTACCATCTTG
This sequence comes from Dolichotis patagonum, assembly GCA_004027295.1. Classification (NCBI taxonomy): domain Eukaryota; kingdom Metazoa; phylum Chordata; class Mammalia; order Rodentia; family Caviidae; genus Dolichotis; species Dolichotis patagonum. The sequence goes on from PVJX010003718.1 coordinate 71,672, forward strand.
CCCCTTCAGCTGGTCACATTGTGCCAAGCACCTGGATATGCAAACCAGAGAGAAACTTCCCCTCCTTCTGTGTCACCTTAGATAGCAACCTAATTTCTGTAACTGTCTCTTCAGCTCTAAAATGCTGATATTTTCACTCCAGTCACTCACAATAGCCCAGCAGAAGGGGCTACAATGTACCCTCAAAAGGATGTCTTCGGACCAGGGTCCTGGCTGTCACTTCAGATCTGATCAAAGCATTCTGCCAGTATCCTCTCAATTTACTTCACCTCTTCCTTTTCCTGTTCTCTCACTTTTGGGGAAGGAAGTGTTTTAACCAAGTTATCTCATGTTGCAGACACTTTCTGGATGCTATTCTCTGCTTGAGACCAACATGGAAAACTCTGGAACCTATCTGGGTGGAAAGTGGGCTGTCTCCTGAACAGGCTACAAACCACAGCGTGGGACAGGCCATTTTCTCCATTCAAACACCAGCTGTCAGGGGGCTGCAAGAAACGTAACCAATGGCAGGAGCACCATTAGGAAAAAGGGATTCTTAATGACAATACTCATATCCCAATGCAGAGAAACAGATACAGAACATGAGAGTCTCCACCAGGTCCAGAACTTCACTACATAGCCTCTAGTCACATAATCTGTACAGCATCCCCAGTTTATATTTGTTACTCCTAAAGCCAGAGATCCAGGCTGACAGTAAGCCAGTTGTTTCAATGAATTTCTCCTTTTCTGTTCAGTGTCACCAACTTTTGTAACTATCATGCCTCGTCTTAGTTCCCCAGAACTCACTTCAAGAATGAACTTCAGGGTGACTGTGGAGAACTTGAACTCCCTAAGAAGACAGTGGTAAGGAAAAGCTTCTGGGGGCAGAGATAATAATGATAAACATGAAAACCAGCAAATAAATTAAATTTCTGTGTCTCAATGTGTGTGGCCCCACACTAATATTTCATACCTTTCACTATATTTCACCCCAAGGAGGCTGAGCATTTCTGCTGTAACACACGATCTGTACTACTTCTTCTTGATGCTCTGAAATCCCCAAATTAAATATGAACCTTTTCTAAGAATCAAAATTTGTCTTGATCTCATTTTGCTAGGCAGTAGGATTGATCTTATAAAACACAAATAGCAAGCCAAAAAAAAAAAAAGATTAACTGATTGAATTGTAACACTAAAAGCACATAGGAGAGATTACAATCCAACTAATATAAAACTGGGTACCAGAGAGGTCAAACAACTTGCTCCTCATTGCACTGTGTAGGAAAGAGCAAGAACCCAGGTTCCTGGCTCTAAGTTCATTGTTTTTCTCCTATTTCATTGTGCTCTTTCAAAATTCAAAAATTCACAACTAGCATTCTAATAGCTCAGCTGATAAGTAACAAGATTTTCGGCTGTCCCCCCCAATTCAGTCCTAGTGGCACCCTTCCCATGCAGCAGGAACAACTATTTTATTATTTTAAAAAACCACAATTATGCTTCAATTTTAAAAAAAAAAAACTTGAACACAAGTCGATGTCTAAATTGCTTCCTTGGTCAGGTATTATTCTTTAAGTCCAGAGGGAAGAACTCTTAATAAAAGAGAATTAATCTGGGATGTCAAGGACAAAGCTGAGAGAGATCCATGAATCTCTGAAAGTAAATGTAAATTTTTATGTTAATGTGATTTTTCCGAGATAAATGGCCATCACTTCCATCGGAGTCTCAAAAATTTCACTCTAAAATATGAGGAATCACTAATGTAAAACAATTATTCCATCTCTTTCTAAAGTTTTGGTGCTTTATCTTTCTTATGAATTTCATAATATCCCCTCACCTCTATTCTCCTAAAAGTGCTTTATATAATATGAGAATGGAGTCAATAATATCTAGGGGGATTTTTAAACACCCATATTCCTAACAAAAAAGTGCAGGTCTTCACAAATTGTCGCGGTAGCCCTGCGTATCATCATTTCCTGTAGTTGACAGAATTGCTTTAAAAGTACGTTTTTAATCATAAAACATACTTTAAACATGACTCAATTTTAAAGAGGAGTTCCAAAGATGAAATTTTCACGATTTCCCTTCTTCACTTGAAATCTACTTTATGAAGTAGTGACTTTTGAAAAAAAAACGTTTAGGTCAGGCTCACTATACCCAGCACAGTAAGATCCCACAATATATAAGCGATTGCTATTAAGCACTAAGATATAAGGGTCCTTTTTAGTAGAAAGCTGGGCTACTGTAAAGTTGAAACCTAACTATCCATCATAAACACCTTCAATACATTTGAAATAGCAGGGTGGACAGCTTCTCTCACACTGAGGATCATTTATGAAGCGATCAAAAGCTGTAGTGGGAAAAAGAAGTATGAAGAGGGACAAGGCTTTATAGAATGAATAACTTTTCTCATTCTCAATATTTCTCGTGGTCTTTTACAACAAATTGCTTGGCTCTTGAGAACAGACTCATAAAAGAAGTGAAATATATTTTTCTATCCTGAATCTGAACTTTTTTTAATATACAAAAGTTGTAATGACCCTTTCCAAACAATATGAGCCAACACTTCAAAAATTTCCATTGTTTCAGACACAAATTACTTTGTGCATCTATGTCTATCAACTGAGTGAGGAAGGAAAACACATGAAAGTCATTTGAAAGACATCTCCTAGGAGTTATGCTTGAAAGCTGGAAAAGCCCAGTAATCCCCCTACCTAGATAAATAGAGTTTTCCAAATGACTAGCAGGATCAACGACGGAGCAGGGCCAAACATTTGAACGTTATAAAGGAGACTTCATATTAGACCCCGGGGAGAGACTCCAACCCACAGCTCCTTTAAGGCTGGCCGACCTCTCGAAGACATGGCCCTACCTTGAGTGGAAGGGAACCAAAACAAAACAATATCTTCAAGCACTTTACACACAATTCAAATGGAATTTCTCCAAGCTCAAAAAATGTGAAGTTTATTCAGTCCATATGCTATCCATCCCTTCCCTTTTAACCAACAGAACTTAGAGACAAGAAGCCATTTCTTCGTCACTCAAGATCACAGTCCCTTCTCCCCTAACCTCAAATCATTAGTGACAGTAACTGTGCATCATTAGAAATGTGTGGGGATTAACTTCTCCTCTTAATAACTCAACTGGACACATTTTTTTAAAGTGTCTCAGAAGCCCAACTCAACTCTTCTTCATTAGCAAACTCAAGGCATATGATTTGATCTAGCATTGGGTTCCTGACACCAGGATCCAGGAAAGCTGACAATAGTTCAGTTGGGTAATTATCAATCACATTCTGGAAGAGAAAAGAAACTGCACAGAGCATTTTTTTTTCATGGAGAGGGGATAAGATTTTGAAGTCCAGTAGACCATTTGTACTGCCCTAAGTGAAACTCACACTTTCAGAGGAATGGTGTCATATACTGCAGCCTGAACGACTTCAGTCCAATCTTAACTATGTCAAGAGATCCTGAGCAGGTTACTTTATCTGAAGCTCAACCTCAACATTTGTGAACTGGTACCTGGAATGATAATAATACCTCACTAATGTTGAGATGACTGAATGTGATAACCTTGTGAAGCACTGAATATGCTGCCTAGCACATAGTAGGCACTCAATAGATGTCAGTTGTCTGTTTTTACTATGTTTTTAATTCCCAAATTATGGAATGGAAAGCAGGGGCCCCAATGTTTCTTTCCTTGTAATTCTACTCTTGTATACAAAAATTCCCTTATGTGTGCCTCTGTTTCCACCAACAAACAACTCTTTCCCCTAGGGGAGGTCTTAAAACTGCAGGGAACATTTGGAGAGGGCCCATTATCCCCTCTGCTTTATGGAGAACTGGATTGTTCTGAACCCTTTCACTCACCCCTGCATCTTCCATTGTCATCTCTAAGAGGTCAAATTAACTTACAACAAAATCAGCATTCCTGTTCCCTAACTTTAAGAAGAGGAGTCAGAATTCCCAGGCCAAAGCTGTCCCTTTGAGCAGCTCAGAGGCATCTCAAACCAACAGGCAAGAAAGAGCAGCCATTCATGGAACAAATAAGTGTGATTTGCATTTCCAAGGATGTGGGGAAACATATTAGTTATAATTAGCAAACAGGCAGAGTCCCCGTGACAGCTTCACTTTACAAACCCTTGAATGTTTGACAAGAAAAGGTCATGTTTTGTAAAATCCTCAAAAGGTCATTCAATAACAAATCACATGAATGAAATCGCAAGGGTTGGGGAGGTTAACAGAGACACCACAGGCAGTAAAGTATGTTTTCAAGGTAAACAAGGAAAGAGAGAAAGCAGCCTGGCCTCAGCTCTGGAAGGGGAGAAATACAAGCAATCTCTAATTTACCAAACACTATAATTTCAAGACATTTTCTCGGTGCTTGGTGGGTTAACACTGAATGCTATTTCTCCTGTTCAGCACACTTGGAGGATTAGCCGATAACAGCCCAGCCACGTTTGAACGGTTCTTCAAAAGGTCCGGGCTGACCTCAGAGAAGGTTTTTCTTTTATACATATATATTTTTTTATTTCAGAAGTCTCCTAAGTGGGTTCCAACCACAACAAATAGGTGGCCACATATGTGGCAAACACACACGACAGCAGATCACCAAGCAACTCATCCCATACCCCGTACACACCCCAAATCTGGCAACTTGAGTCCCAGAAGCCTTTTCTCCGGGCACTTTGACCTGCTCATGACCTCTCCCTTCCCAGGTCTATTTTCTTCTTCAACATGAGCCAGCAGCACATCTGTCACAGTCAGGGGCCACAAAGGCTTGTTTATATAGGGTAATTTAGCGACAGGATCAGCGGGGAGAAGGATGATGTATCTGATCCACAGGTCAAAAGCACAATTCAGACGTGTAGGGCTGACAGGTTTAAAGGAGGGCTCCCCAGGGGCCAGGGCCACGGGAGCTGACAGCCCTCCCGAAAGTATGCCCAAACGGGGGAGCAGGAGCATCTCCTCAGCTGCTTCAGACTTAGGCACCCTCTGCCCCTTCCCGTCTGGGTGTTGCACGTTAAGACTAAGAACACTGTGAAAGAAGGTGCTGGGCACAGGTTGCGGACTCCAGACCTCCTGGAAGGAAGTCACTCACCAGAGTCCTCAGAAAGGAAGCAAACTCTAGGGAAGAAGCACTGGTTTTAACCCTGGCAGATCTACTACCTGTGTTCTTGAGGGGATCCATTTACCCTTCCTTGGACTTAGTTTCCCCATTCTATAAAATAGGTTCAAATTTATTCTTGCTTCCGGTAAGAAAAGAATAAAACAAACTAAGAAGGAGCCAGAGCAAGCCAAGCAGTATTCTGCACCACAAAAGATGAAGTCTGATCACCATTCACAGCCACACCTTGCGCCAGCCTCATCATCTCACAAAAAACCACTTTCTAAGGCCCTCTGCTGCCCACAATGGTAGCTATGTGGGGCTATTTACATTTTAATTAATGAAGGCTACATAAAATGTAAAATTTAGTTGCTCAATCAAAGAAGCCACGTTCCCACTGCTCAACAGCTCTCCGTGACTTTCCTGTTTAAGACACACATGCAGAGCATCACCACCATCACAGGCAGTCCCAGCAGGCGGCACAGCTCGGCCCCACCTGCTCATGGCGGAAGACGACGCTGCCGACCTCGCTGACCTCGGGGGCATCGCATTTCAGCGCAGACTCCCAGAATCCACAGCCTCCCTGGAACCACCCTGTCCATGCAGCCCTGACGGACAGCCCTGAGTGTGTCCCTCTCACCTTTCAATTACCTGCCGGCCACAGAGGTCCACCAGGTTGGCAACCATTTGATAAGAATGATGGTCAGAACCAGGACACCTCACTCTGTCTTTCTTGCCAACTATTTTAGCTTATTTGCCATGAGTACAGGGTATAATTAATATCACACAGGAGCCAGCATTGTCATTTTTCAAATCATTTCCCTGGAAATGTTCTACACCTCTTAATGGCCCTGCTAATGCTGTAGCTGTCATGTTTTGGACAGCTGCACTTTTACAAGACAAACTCTGTAGCGCCAGGAGACTCTTGCAGACTTTGCAGCTCACAGGCGCAGAGGCCGTGCACGCCAGCCGGTAATGGCTAGATGGAAATCTTTGATTAATTTTTTTACCGCTTGCCGCTGAGTGGTCCTCAAGTGTCACCTTCCCAGCTTCCATCCCCAGCCACCTCTCGCCTTCCTGCCCTCTTTCACCCTGCCCCTTTCCAGCTCCTCTTTTCTATGCCACCTGATGGACAGGGGAGATGAGTGAAATAGGCCCAAACTGCACAACTGATTAAAGCCAGGACGTGCTATGCAGAGGTGAAAGGCTTACACATCTGGATAAAAACCAGGCCCCTTTGCTGAATGCCACACACTGAGAAAGCACGGCCCTTCGTGCCTATGATTTTATCTTTCAGAAATAAGCCTTTTCCCTCCCTGATGACTTCTTAGCAAAAGGTTCAAATTTCTCTGTGTACTGGGTATATGTGAGAAAGACGGAGAAGAAAGGACAAAGGAAGGAGGTCTGTTTGAAGCCTCCTGGAGCCACGCATAAGGCAAGCAAGGGCAACCTGAACCATGCTGCATGCTGGTCTCAGGACATGGGAAAAAAGATGTTTTTAAACAAGAGGAAGAAGACCATCAGATTGTCTTGACTAATAACTGTGTGTTTTGCTGATGGCTTTTTTGTGTTACCAAAAAAAAAAAAAAATACTGCCCTTTAAATAATTGCTCTGAAGTAGAGGGAGCTGTCTCAGTTCAATGTCAGGGCTAGTACTGCCCAGAAAATTGACTGCATTGTCCAGCACTGTCCAGGAAAGTCCTCTCTGCTGAGGTCTTGTGTCGTCTTAAAAGGGAAGCGAAATCCAGGCTCGGGACACAGTTCTCTTTTGTAGGCTAAACAGCAGTGTCAAGTCTCCGCTCCTTTAATACCGTGTTTATTAGTGATCCGCAGCCCAGGGAGAGCCGAGCACACAACTTCCTTTCACGCTGCGTCTGCAAAATGCTACGGAAAGTTGGACTCAGCAGCGAAGCAGCAGGTCCCTTGGTTGAAACCAGCCAGGCCAGAAAAGTGACATGAACAGGATGCTGCTAAACATGCACAATTCAAAACTACACACTGTATTCTCTTCTGCATGATTTGCTGCCATTTAAAAGACAATAAACAGCAACTTTAGATTGCTAACAACGTGTCATTTAAGGTTTGCTGTTGCTCAACATCAAGAAAAATCAATGCCGGCTCTACGGGGGCAGCAAACCCCGAGAACGGGGCTCCATTTCAGGTCTGTTTGAACTCATTTCCTTTCTCCATGGTTGCCCCCTTGTACTCCCCCTCAGGCGTCCCCTCGCAGCAGGCTGACAGCTTGACACATTGACAGCTCGCACTGAATGACAACTGATTTGTACAAATTTCAAGCCTTATAAATCTACCTGTCACAACAACAACATAAAAGCGCCCAGGCCCAGCAGGTAATTCAGAAAAAGCTTCCCTTGACGGCACTTTCTGAAAAGCAATGGCGTGCCTCCTGCCAAAAATTCCAACTATCATCCTTGTATAACTTTGAATAAAAATTCAGGGCCCATTTTCATGCCAACAGGCTACCAATCGTCTTATTTAAAGATTAAAAAGAATGAATGGCGGGGGGGGGGAATCCGCACAATTTCGTGTTCTACTGATAGGAAAGTCACACCCCCCGCTATGCCAGGATTACCACACTGTTTTTCTCTCTGGTGCTCAGGAGAGGTAAATGATGGAGGCTTTTTACGGCATTTAAACAATATCCCAGATTGCAGGGACTGAGTCTCCCAGAACCCTCCAGTCTCACCTGGGGCCGGGCAAGGTGTTTAGACTGGCGGGAAGCCGAGGATCAGGGGTCCCAGCCGCTGGCTATTGGTTTCACTGCCCTAAGATTTCTTCTTCCACACAAAAGTCCTCCTGTTTCTACAGCCCCATGTCCCCTACTTTCCTCACAAAAATGATTGAGCTGTGTCAAATATCCCTTGGGACCAGATCAGTGGCACACCATGTTACACCATCATTTCAGCTCTGGGATGGAGCAACTTGGAGCTGAGTGCTCAGACTCGATCTTTGGGTGTGGTTTTTAGAACTAGGTGGAACGCTGACGGAAAAAGAGAATCCAGCAAAGTAAGACACAGAGGACTGACTCAAAGGAGAGGAAGAAATTAAAGCACATGAGCACTTAAACAGCACGGTGCAGTCTGCTCACCTCCACTAGTCAAGCCCTTCTAACGCCTCTTAATGTGGACAAAGGTGTAGGTGGTTGGCACAATTTTTCACATATCGTTTGTATTCATGGAATGACTCCCAGGGGACTCGTAGGTGGGAAAATGGACTTGGTTTTTCACCTTGGAGCGTTTGAGATAAGTGCAGGTTGAATGGCGATGCTTATAAACAGACTCCTAGGAAGGAGACGTGAGACCAAGGACAAGAGCAAAGTGAGTGACCCCCCAGCTGGCCGAACACAGGGGCCAACAGAGCATCTTGTCACCATGCAGGTCACCCCGTCCTTGGAAGAAGCATTCAGAACTAGCCACGATGGACACAAGCACTAGGACTGTAGGTTTTTGTTTCAAATCTTGATTTCTGCACCTAAAAATTGTGTCAACTCAGGTGAGCTATGCTTATCCTCTGCCTCAGCTTCCCAATCTGTAAAGTGGGGAACAAAACTGTGACTATCCCAGAGAGCAGGAGGATTAATGTCCTGTGAAAAGTGTAGCTCACAGAAAAGAGTGTCTGCCCATTTATTCACTCGCAGGGACATAGGCACACCGCCACATACACGCAGACACACACAAACGCTAGAGCGACAGGTGCTAGAGAGAAAAAAGCAGGTGATCATAGCGTCAGCATACCACCAATGTTAGCACTGTTTGCCAGGTTCCAGATAAACATTCGTCTTGGTACCACAGGGAATTGGCTCTGGGACCCACCTAAATATTCTTTGTTCAAAACAGCATCGTATTTGTTTATGAGCTACACATCTTTTATAGCACCTCTAGATGACTTATAATATCCAATACAGTATGCCATGTAAATGGTTGTTGGTTTTTGTTTGTTTGTTTGTTTGGTCTTTTTTAATGCAAGGTTTCACTACATGGTTCAGGCTGGCCTTGAACTCACTTTGTAGCCCAGGCTGGCCTCAAACTCACAGAGATCCTCCTGCCTCAGCCTCCTGAGTATTGGGATTACAGGCATGTGCCACCACCTCCGGCTATAAATGGTTGTTATACTGTGTTCTTTAGTGAAAAATGACAAGGAAAAGGTATGCCTATATTCATTAGCCATGCAATTCTTTTCAAATATTTTCAATCCATGGATGGGTGAATCTGTGCATGTAGAAAACATGGATATAGAGGCTAACTATGATTATTTTTCACCCATAGAATACTAGCTTCCGATATAGTAAAAAGAAAGGAGGGGGAAAACAGAAGGGAATAACCTCAGAAAATGTTGGTACCTTTTTGTATAAAATATGCAGATCAGATAAAGATCATTGTGGCTGGACTAAATTTCTTTCCTACCCTATATTTGAATACATTTCTTTATCTTCAACTTCTTCGTTAGCTCATGCCTAATGAAACTATTCAATATGTCTTGGGAAAATATGTGTCAATTTAGAAACACATAATTTGCTTTGTCTTAACACCATTTATCATTCATAAATACTGTGAGTATATGGACTACAGGGGGAGAAAAACGATCTATGCACATAATATACACACTAATATGTGAGCACATGAAGTATATATGGAAAGAATACTTTGGCCCAAAATATAGTTAATGTCAGTATTAGCTGGTTAATTGGAGATTCAGAAAATAGAACAAGGTACCATCATTTGTACGCTAATGTACACTGTCAACATCAACTGAACTCTACAGCATAACAGAGATTACAATTATCCAAATAATATGAATTGAGATCCAGCTTGTAATATTCTTATTATTAACCTTCTCAATTTGGTTAATGTCAAGAATGACATGGGCCACGCGAACTTCAGCTGCCAAAGGGGAACAACAATTAGTAAATCTATTATTGTGTAATTATCTGTAGGACTAAGAGCAAGTGTTTTGACTACAGGCCATCACTAAACAACACTACGTTTAAATTGCACGAGCACTTTGGAATTTCAAAATTAGCATTTCACTAATTTTGAAGCCAAAAGCCAAAATCAAACAAAATTTTCATGTAACAAAATCAGTGATAAGGCAAAAATCAAAGCAATTACTCATAATCTTTGTAGAATGTAAGGGAGGAGAAACAAGCAACTATCTATGAAAGTGATGAGAATAATTTAGTAACTAAACTGCACTTCTTTTTTATTCTTTATCAATATAACAGAAGGATGAACATATAGGAATATATGAGGTATGGGTGAAAACAAAACAAGGTATCTCCGCTACATTTCATGATCAGCCAGTATCCACTCAGAGTAAATTCAGTTGCTCCCCTGTTAATCCTTCTGTTTCCTATAGCATATGCTTGGGCCAACAAAATGATAAATAATATTTTTGCTAGCTAATGTCTTTCCCATATCAATCACCTAGGTTTAACAAATGCTGCCTCACATATGCTGGGATCCCCCTACTAGGATCAATTCAATAACAAATCACTCAATAAAAAACTTCCAGGGCTATCAAAGGCATTACCAAGTGCTGGTCAATTAGGTCTCACATCAGCCCACTGAGAGTTTGCTAGGAAAAAAAAAACATATGTGTGTGTGTGTGTGTGTGTGTGTGTGTGTGTGTGTAAAGCTGGCTGTAGAATACATACTGATTTATGAAAATTCTCTATTTATATTTGTATATGTGTGCATGTGTGTTATGACTACCTGTTTCTAAGAAGAAAGAGTAGTGCTTTCAAAGATGCTGGCCTTCAGTGCCTGGGAAGCTGCTTTTCCAATTAAGAAGGCTCTTACTGAGGCACTTGTTTCTTCATCTCAATAAAGGCTAAGCCTGGGGCCTCCTAAAGTCATCTACTGTTAGCTATCAGTCCACAGAGGCCAACAGGTTTCAAGCCAAAAATGGTACTGCTTTGGAGCCTAGGAGAAAAGCCCAACTCACACTCACTGAGAGTGCTGCTAGGTCTCTAGACTTTTCTGCGCCTGATGGCTGGGCCAGTGGGTTCAGGATGACCCCATGCGCACCCCAAGCGTCTCTCGGTGCATCTTCTCTGCGTATCAACAGGTGCGTACGTGACACCTGAGACAACATTTTCAGTCCTCCCAGTGAGACTCTGAAAGCAGGGGCTGTGTTTCCACTGTATTTGTGGCAACAGAAGGACCTTTACATCCAATCCTTCCTATGGAGCAACTGGTCAAAAGACATTTTCCTACCACCTGAGATCATGCAAGAAGCTCACACTCTCAGTCACCAAACGAGGTTGACGATCACCGCATGACCGCCTTAGCTCTGTTTACAGAAAATCCATGAGGCTGAGGCCATCAGCCACTTCATCAGGTGCCATTTTCCCAGGCTAATGGCCTCCCAGTGTCCAGGCATGACTTCTCTGGCGCCCCCCCGGAGGCCAAACAGGAGAGCTGGCCAGGAAAGAAGGATGAGAAGACCCACACGGCCCCTGGCTTGAACTTCCATGGAATCCGTAAATTTTTACCACTTAGGACAAGCTATGTTATTTGTAACTGTCAGAGGAAGGAAAATCTGTAATTGTTAAGGGGGATGAAGCCTGTGCAAATTCTTTCCTGTGCAAAGTGAACAGTCAATCACTTTTATAAGGACAGCAACAACTGAAACTATCCATTCGTATACTTCCCTTTAGTCAACAATATTACCTTTAGTAATCTGGGGAATGTGCATCCATAAATTACAGAAAGTGTTATTGCATTGCTGAATAAACAGCAACATTTCCATCAGCAGCAGCAGTGGCAGCCCCACAAAGGTATAACAAACAGACTCAATCATTTTCTTGTCAAGCTTTGCAATGACTGCAGAGTTTACTGCTGGAGATAATGTTGCTTTCCTCAGCATTGTGTGCCAAACTGCAAACTGCTTATTAAAACAAAACCTCTTTTTCAGAGCAGCATGAGTTGGATAATCACTTATTGCACTCAAGAAAAAACAGGTTTGGTGCCCAGAGGAGGTTAACAATCAGGCATATGTGTTAACATTTGGTTGGTAAAGATTGGTTAAAAAATAAATTATCTAGCATTGCGGCAGGGGGAGGAAGGGAGGTGACTCATTAACATCGCTGGCCCCAGGTTGACTATTTTCCTCATGACATCACTGAGTTTTCTGACAATGTGTTCCGCAGAACTGACCTGGCGTGCTTGACAGAAGCTTTGGCATAATGGTTCAGAGAGAGGAGGAGATTGTGGAAGGAAACCAGAAATGAAGTGTAGCGCCTATGTGAAGAAATCTCTGGAAGAAACTCGGTTCCAGGGAAAGGAGAGAAGACTGAAGGAAAAGACGGAAGGAAATAAACTCTAAGAACTCAGCATTTGTGACTAAACTATTTCTGAAGACAGCACCTATTATTACTCTTTGGAAAAATCGCTTGACATAACTAAGCCAGCAATAGCACTGAAAAACCATCCTCAATTTTCCTCACTTGAAGTAGATTGACAGCCATTTTATAGAAGCTGAGGAACAGGAACACGCAGATGGAGCCTGAGAGGGCCCCTGTGTCAGGAGCGTGGCTCCTCCAAGAGGGAAACAATTATTCCTGATGACACATAGTGCCCCATACTGGCTCACTTGCTCACGCTGGGCCTTTTTTCCTTCTTTGTCTTTTCATACCCATTACAGATGAATTCATATCAAAGTAGGCAGACCCTTTCCTCAGCCCGCCTCCAAGTGTCTGATGGCACCAACAGCCTCGTGGTGGTCCCACACACCCCCATGGAAGGGGAAAGCCTATATTTTGAATGTCCCTAGCAGAACAGGAAATGAGACTGTCAAGACTTTATTATAACTTTAGGCAGCATATGAGGCTTGACTCCTATCACTGATCTCAAATAAGAATAAGTAGGAAGAAAAAGAAGAGCATCATGAATGAAGAGCAGAAAGGCAACTCCACATCATTCAACTTCAGCCATGGCTTCTCTGGGAAAGCAAATGCCCATCAGGGCCGCCATGTTCCTGCCCAGGCTGCTCTTCCCCCAAGGCCTTTCCAACAGGCTCACTGCTCTGTGCCACTTCAGGGCCTCAAGTCATGCTGCTCACATTCCTTCTTCCCGGAGTGGTTTTTATACCCTTGCTGAGTTCACCATTCACTTTATAAACCACTTCTTGGCGAGGTGGGGGGCATTGCTGGCCATACTATCTAAACTGCCACCCCATTTGCTTACCCCACTTTTTTACTTCAGATCATTATTTCACCTGAGGTCATACACTTATAAACTTACCAATATGCTTTTTATCTGTCTCTTCTGCCAGAAGAAAAGCTTCATGAAGGTGGAAATTCTGTCTTATTCAAAAGCAATATCCCAGCACCCAGAATGGTGCCTGCCCTTAGACACAGTTGATAAATTACTTTAAAATTGTTCTACAGATTCAAAGAAAATATCCTTACAAACATAAACCATAGAGCTCTATTAGACTCACAGGGCAGTTTCCGAGCATAAAACCAACAGTCTGGATTAAGGGAAGGACTACAGGAATTCTCAAAAGACTGGACATCTTCATTCTCACATTCTTAAAACCTGACGGGAATAAATGACTGTTCTTGCAGTAAGGGTGATTCAAGCCATAGAAATTTTTGTTCTGTTTGCTTAAACTTTAAAGATGAAGGACGCTGTCCATGATCTAAGGAAAAGAGCTTCAGTAAGGAGTTAGAAAACCTGGACGGCAGAGCCCCCTCTGCCACCACAGTTAACAGTGGGGCACATCAGTCCCAGGGGGCACATTTATACCCTCTAAGTACAGGTCTGAGGGCTCACACCATGTCCCTGAATGCTACTTTTAACATTCAGTTATTGGCACAAAGAAATAAGAGTTGAAAACAATACATCTACAACATACAATTTCCTACCCGGCTCTATCAAGTTGTAGTGAACCATGTTTATATTAGATTATGGTTTAAGAACCAAAATACTATAGAATAAAAGACTCAGTCTATTTTATTGTGAGGATTAGGTACATCTAAAGTACTAGAAATATTAATGTCATAATTAAATGTCACATATTAAATAATGCTCAGCCTCCAAAGATAAATGTTATAAATCCTCACCTCTCCACTCCTTCCAGCACTTTAATCCTCTCTTCACTCCTTTTCCAAACCCTTCACTGTAATTTCCTTTCCTTCATTTCTCCTGATCCCCTGCCTGACTCCTCACATCCTTTCAAACTAGGGCAAGCTGAAGTCACATGCCAAAATAAATTTCAAGTTAGAATTTAAATAAGAATCCCTTCTATAAAGGAAGCCATAAAAACACTAGAAAAAAAAAAACAGGGAGTAAAGAAATCCCTTCTAGTGTAATGAAAAATCTAAAAGCCATAAAATGGATGATAAATTCAATTGCATAAAAATAAGCTTCATATAGAGTAAACTTTACATGATAAAGTAAAAAAAAAAAAAGCAAAAAGCCACCAAAAACAAATTACAAGACAAAAAAAAAGGGAAAAGTTGTGATTTTTGTTCCAAAAAAGCATTGTTGGGTTTTTTTTTGGGGGGGAGGGGGGTTGGTACCAGGGATCGAACTCACAACCTCGTGCTAGCCAGCCAGGCGCTTAAGCCACTGAGCTAAATCTCCAGCCCCAAAAAAGCATTGTTATGAACAGACAGATTACACACACACCCATAAAAGTGATAGAGACATATACAAAAATATACATGCATGTATACATGTATACATACTCAAAGAGCTCTAAAATAATCGCTTTTAAAAAGATTTTTTAAAAACCCTATAGAAAAACAAGCAAAGGACATAATTGTTTAGTCCATGGAAAAGGAAATAAAAAATCCTATTAAATATACAGTAGGGTGCTTAACCTCATTCATAATAAGAGGAATGCATATTAAAGCACTGAGAAGCCCTTTTCATTAACTGGCCATATTGGCACAAACCCAAAAGTTGGAAAACAGGTATTTCCCCCCCCACCTGACATTGGTAGTGCGAGTTAGAATTAGTTCAGTTCCTGAAGAGTACAATTTGGCAATGTCTATCAAAATTACAAATCTATATGTCCTTTGATTCCATAAGTCTATTCCTGGAAATTTGTCCTACAAATACACTTGCAAATGTGAAAAGAAGAAAACAAGCATGGTACCCATCAATGTGGATTAAATATACAAATTATGACGTGTCCACACAATGGAACACTATGTACCTATGAAAAATAATGAGAAACTGCTCTTTGTACTAAAATAGGAAGGTATTTTTGTGATGTGAAAAATCTAGGAGCAACATAATATTTTTTAAATGCCACTATTTATATAAACAGAAAAGAAAATACAGATTCCCGCTAAACATAAAGTAGGAAATTACTATATGTTCTGTTTATATATACAATAACACATAATTTTGCTTGATTACAATAAATATTTAATTTCATTTACATACTTACATATTCATTGGTTTAAAGTATTTAAATATTTATTTAATTTATATTTATATATATCTACTTTGACTTTTAACTATATATTTAATTTTCCTTGTACATATAACATCTTAGAAAGTGAAAAAATATAAAAGAAATCAGTAACAGTTACCTCTGGGGGTTTCCATGAAAATTGCAAAGACAAGGAATAGAATGAGAAAAAATATTTAATAATTTTTCATCTGTCTTAATTTTCAAGTCATATGAGAATATCATGGATGTGAAAATTGAAACTGATTTTTAAAATAATAAACCTCCACTCACAAAGAGGATATGTTTTAAAAGTCAGAAAAAAATCTAGTTGGATAAGATCCATGTGCCCCAAAGTTCTTAAATAGGAAGAAACTCACATCAGCCAAGTAAGATCATAGCAGGGCTAAGGAAACATGGCCTTGGACGGTCATCAAATTACCTACAACAGCAAAACTCAGCAACTTCTGGTTACGGGACAACCCTGCCCCTCTAAAACCTCCACTACCAACCCTGCCTGTCCACTTCCTTTCCTTGGCCAATCCTTCTCCCTCTGGATGACATGGTAGTGTGTAGCCACCCCAGCTCCTCTCTTTAGTGATGCCTTGCTCACCTCCCTCCTTGCAGCCCCAGCTCTCTGTTCTACCTTATGGGCTAACCTTCTCTCCCTTTATACCTCTGATGTCCCACAAGTCCCCCAGTCAGTCTTCCTCATCTCAGAGCTTGCTGAGTTCCCAGCAGGCGGTGCTACCTTGAGATGATCAATGAACAAAAGAAAAAAGATCAAATGGAAACAGTGTCTAGTTTCACCAAGAAAATTAGAACGCAACCGCTATCATTTCTCTTTCGCGACTATTCAGTTTTGCAAAAGAGGCCAAGATTTTCGGGGTTAAGCTAAAATCAACCATCACCACATCCTGCTTCTTCAGGGGCTCCTGGCTCTGTCCGTTGCCCTGATGAAGGAAGGAGCCTGCGGGGACACCCCAGAAACCACCAGTCATGCTCCCGACTTCACCATCCAGGGGGTCAGCAACCTCTCACATTAGAGTGGAGCCACCCACCTTCCAGCCTGTCACAAAATGTCTGGGCCCCAATTCGGCCACTCAAAGTCACCAATTCGAGATTCCTCTCCGACTCAAGTTATCCAGAGCAACCTACACAGAACCACAGACAGAGGACTGTGACACGCCATGATAGACTCTAAGAAATGCTTCTTAAGCTGTTTATTTTATATTTTTTTTAAAATAGCTATTTGAAGTATGTCTTTTAAAGGATTATCAAAGTGTTGCTAAATGTATGCATTTAAAGACTTCATTTAAAAGATAACAATGCATTTTCTTGGTATATAATTTGTCTTAAGGGAACTGTAAAATACTCTGTGGTGCCCTAACACACACACACACATACACACACACACACACACACACACAAACCCACAAGCCTGAATGCTTTAATACAATGCTAACAGACTTTGAAAATCACTTTCAAAAGCTATTATGAATATAAATTTCCATTTGGCATATATATATATATATATATATATATATATATATATATATATATATATATATATTACCCCAAGTTCTACTGATGCAATCTAAATGAATATTATAGGTGAAAAATAAATACTGCATTACCTCACAATATACACAAAAATTAACTCAAAATTGACTTGAACATAAGACCTGAACTATAAACCTTCCAGAAAAAATATAAAAAAAGAACTTTTTAATATTGTTCTTGGCAATTATTTTATGCATGTGACACCAAAAGTACAGGCAACAAAAACAAAAATTAACAAGTGGAACAAAATCAAACTGACAAGCTCCTGCACAAGAAAAAAGAAGTGAAAAGACAATCTATAAAATGGGAAAAAATTCACAAATCATATATCTGATATGGGGCTAACCTCTAAAATATGTATAAAAAAACTCACACAATTCAATAGGGAAAAAACACCTTAATAATCCAGGTACCAAATAGAGTAATGATTTAAATTTTTCCCCAAGAAGATATACAAATAACCAACAAGAAATGTTCAACATATCTAATCATCAATGAAATGCAAATCAAAACCTTCAGGTATTACCTCAAATCTATCAGGAAGACTGTCATTAAAAAAAAAAAAAGAAAAGGTGAGTGTTGGTAAGAATGTAGAGAAACTACAAGTGAGATACTGTTATGGCTTATACCTAGATGTGCCCCCAAAGCTTCATCCGTTCATAGATACGGCTTTTAGGAGTGACTGGATTGCAAATGTGTGACACTGGATCATAAGTGTGTAATGCTGAATTCATCCACTGATTAGTTTAGCATAGTTCTAGATGTGAATGATGGAATTACCAAACAGGGCACCAGCCAATAGGCTTGCAGCCTGGGTAGAATAAAAAGGGAAAGAAAAAGGAAGTCAAGCTGCTTCCTGTCTTCCCTGCCGTGAACTGTTTCTCCTCTGCCATGCTGCCCACCATGCTGCCCCGCCGGGTAGCCAGCCAACTATTGACTGAAACCTCTACAAACTGTGAGCCAAAATAAACTTTTCCTCCTTTATGTGTAGGTGTTGGGTATATTTTCCCATAAAAAAAACAGTTAGTGGAAATACAATATTGTGCAGGTGTTACAAAAAAAAATAATATAGAAGTTCCTTAAAATATTAAAACCAGAACTACCATATGATCCTGCAACTCCACTTCTGAGTACTTATCTAAAAGAACTAAAATCAGCATTTTGAAGGGGTAATATATTCATTGTACTACTATTCACAATAGCAAAGATGTGGAAACAAGTGTCCAGCAACAGATAAACAGATGAAGAAAATGTGAGAATACATACATGATGGAATACCACTAGACCTTTTAAAAAGGGGAGAAAATTCTGTGCTATGTGACAATATCATGAACCCTGAGGGCAGTACACTAAGTTAAATAAGCTAACCATAGAAACAAACATCGCTTATGTGACGTATCTGAAACACTCAAGATCATAGACAGAATCAAACTGCAAAATGGTGGTTGTCAGGACATGGGTGAGAGAGAAAAAGGGAAATTATTAACCAAGATGGATAAATTTTCATTTTAAGCAAGATGAATACTCTCCAGAGATCTGTTGTAGCACAGTGTACCAGTCAACAATGATAATGTATTTACACCTAAAAATTCATTAAGACAATAGATCTCATGTTAAATGCATTCCCCATAATAAAATAAAATTTTATAAATACATAAGTACTGATAAGCATGTGATTCAACTAGAATTTTCACATTCTTGCTGGAAGTAGAAATTGCACGGCCACTCTAGAAAACACATGGTCGATGTCTACTAACACTGAACACATGCATATTCTGTGAGTCACTGGCTCTCTTCCTACCTGTGTGCCCAGCAGAGGGATATCTGTGTCCACCAAAAGATAGGCAAGAGCATTCATATGCATAGCAGCTAAAAACCAGAAACCAGCCTAACACCGGTCAATAGTAAAACAGCTTTATAAAAGTTGGTGTATTTATACAGTGAAACAACACATAGTGATGAGAACGCATGAACCGTGGCTACCCTAACATGCAGGCACCTGACAGGCACAGTACTGAGCAGATGAAGAAAGTACCTGGTAAGCAATATACCATTTGATTTCATTTACATGAAGTTTCAGAAGTGGCCAAATTAATCCCTGCTGCTAAGCACAGTGGTCAGCTACCGCTGGTGGGAAAAAAGGTGACAAGTGGTGACTGGGAGAAGCATGTGGGGTACTTGTGGCTCTGAGTTTCAGCAACAGCCGACACCCTGGTCTCATGCTGATTGCACTGATAGGCTCATTTTGTGATCATTAATCAAACTGAACACTTACGATGGTATAATTTTTATGTACATTCTATATCCACAAAAATGTTTATTTTAAAATTTTTAGAGGGAGAAATGCCTGCAATTATCCTTCAAAGCATCAAGTAATCTGAACTGCTGCCCCAAAGTTAGAGGAACCCTTAATTCCTATCATTAGCTCCTGACATGTCCAAATGATTCTTTGCCCACTTGTTAATAATGGAATCAAAAGGCACTAATCTCATTATCGCCTGTCAGCAGGGACTGTCAGAATGCTGCTGGCCATTAGTCACCTGCTGCTGCAATCAGTCAGTGACTTGTAAAGCACCCAAAAAGGAGACATGAAATACTGGCAGTTTAGTTTTCTCTTGTCCTACTCACCGTGTTTCACCCACCCCATGCAGACACCACAAGCCTCCTTCTCCAGGAAGTCATCTTGGATGTCTCCAACCCCGTAGAACTCTCATTTTCACTCATTCATCCATGCATCAACATATTTGTGGAAACATTTAGTGAGTACCCACCATGCTCCAGGTTGTGTGTTCAAGATACACAACTGCGTGAGGTATAAATCGTTTCCTGGAAGTGCTTACAATATTGTCAGAAATAGGCATGGCAACAGGATTAGAATGATAGCCACATAAAAGTAGCAGGAATATAGGAAAGGAGTATATAAGCCAGTTTCTTTTGAGAGGGTTGAGGGGGGTAGAATGTAGAATGTTCCACAGAGACCCATATGTTAAAGGCTTGGTCCTCAATGTGATTCTATTAGGAAGCAGTGGGTCCTTTAAGAGGTGGAGCCTAGTGGACGGAAGTTGAGTCACTGGGCATGTGCCCATGAAGGGGATGATTGGATCCTGGCCTTCCTGTTTGCTTCCTATCTCTTCCTGTTTGCTCCCTGGCTTGCAATGTAAGCAGTTTTGCTTCACTGCACTCACCCATCATGATGTGCTGCCTCACCACAGGCCCAAGTTAATGGGATGAACTGATCCAGAATCTCCAAAACACTGAGTGAAAATAAACATTTTCCTTTTATAAATTAATTATCACAGGTATTTTGTTATGGCGACAGAAGGCTGAATAATACAGAAGGCTACAGATAAAATTTGCCATAAAAGATGGGAAGTTGGCCAGTCAAGTAAAGACAAAGGCCACTTCCAGTAGAGAGAAGTTCATGAGAACACATGAAAGCAGTGTAAGGCTTGGCATGGGACATGGGGGGCAACTCATGGCTCCAGGCAGCTCCAAGTGAGGACAGAAAAGAACAGACAGAAAACAGATCACAAATAGTTTGTGTATTAGGGTGCACTGAGGAATCCACTCAGCCTTAGCGAGGGTTTCCCCACTTCTTTGGACATCCAGATTCAGGCACTGATGGTCTTGAGGACCAAAGGAAGGAAGGACAGTCACTGTGGCTGCTGAGCTGAAGAGCTGGGTCAAATTTGCCATTAAGGAAATGGAGTTGGGTAGGAAAAAGGCAGGGAGGTGTCAGCTATTGACCTGCTGAGACAGAAGGACAAACTACACTAGAGTGCCTCAAGTGGGCTTGAGAAGAGAAAAATTCAAGAAACCTTTGGATATAAAGTCAGAAAATCTTGGTGACTGATTCTGTGTGGTATGACAGTGGGGAAGGAGGAGGGAATAACAGATGAGGAGAAGGCTGGCAATAGACGGGAAATATGGTGGTGAGGTAATCACTGGATATACTAAATGTGAAAAGCCTATGATATGATCAGGAACGTGATCAGGAGAGTGCAATACCTGAATCTGGATGTCTAGGGAGGAAAAAAAAACCCTGGCTAATGCAGAACCGATTCCTCAGGGCACCCAAACAAATGAAATCCCACAATGGACAAGATCACAAGGTGCAAGTGAGGGACAAACAGCAAACCAGGACAGGCAGGAGAGGACCAGCGCAGTGCTCTATAAAGCAGGAAAGTGGGTACTGAGGCAATAGAGAGGGTTAAAACATGAGTGACTGATCTGTAGCCCAAAATGTACTAGCCACAGGTTCCAGACAGTAAGAACTAAAATAATTCCACTGGATTTTGCAATGAAGATGCCTTTAGTGACAGATTTCAGACTTGAATTCAGTTAGAGCAACACAGCAGACTATACTGATATAAACCTATGCACAACACTCAAAGAAATCCAGAAAAAAACACAGTCCTTTCCTAAAATTTTAATATGCAGTAGAGCTTCAAAAAAAGAGAGAGAGAGATTTCCAAGGAAGATTTTAAAAAATTAAAGTCAACGCCCAGATCATAAGAGCCCATGGCAGTATTAGACCTGGCTATTCACACGAGGATCTGTGTGCTTAATGTTTTCAGAGGATGGGACGTGTTTCTCTGGGTCAACACCAGACAAGGAATAGTGGGAATGAGTCCTACATAAATCTGGGTGTCTCTCCTGCCCAGTATACAAAAGAAAAGCTTTATCAGCCTGGAAAGACAAAAAGGATGCATAGTGTTTCTCCGCACTATCAGTTGAAAAAAGGCATCTTGCAAGGAACAAAAACTTCAAGTCTACCCTAGTCATGAGTGTAGAGGAATGGTTTTTGAAATTCAAGCTGAGAAATACCATAAAATTGGTGTTAAACTCATGATGCCTGTTTTTCAAAAATGGTGATCTTTCCACAATCCAGGCCCCAGGAGACAACTCTAGGTGAACATGAGCTCATAGTTTGAAAAATTATAAACCACACAAAAAACCAAACCATTATGAAGGAAATTCAACTAATCACAAGCACAGAAATTGAAAAACATTTAAAACCTGAAACAAGAGTTTAAAAAGGTAGAAGAATCACTATGAAATAAGAAGATACAGTGGGGTGGGGGGGGGACATCTGCCAAAAAAGTCAAAAAACAAAAACAAAACAAAATAAAACCCCATGGGTCTTCTACATTAACATTTGGTGGCTGGACTAAATAGAATAATAGATGCATCTGAAAACAGAATTTGTGAACCATAGGATCAATCTGAGAAAATTACACAGAAATGGACTTGAAAAGATAAAAAGATTGGATGCATGAAATACAAGAGACATGGAGAAGACAGAATAAGACTTATGATCAAATCTAATAAGAATTCCAGGAAAAAAGAAATGAGAAACGGGAAGATATAGTAATCAAAAAAAAGAAAAAAGAATAGTTAAGCATTTTCCGAAACTAGGAAACAAACAAATATGAATTTTAAATTGAATAACATCATTGAATTCCAAGGATTTTATTTGTTTGATTGTCTGTTTGTTTGTTTGTTTGTTTTGAGACAGAGTTTCACTGTGTAATTCAGACTGGCCTTCTCCTGCCTCAGCCTCCCAAAAGCTGGGATTACAGGCATGCACCACCGTATCCAACATCAAGGATTTTAAGTAAAACAAATCCACACATTGATACATTATATGATAACAAAAAAAGCTAAAAGTAGAGAAAAATCTTGAAATCAAACCAATATTTTTATTCAAAGGAAGGAAAGACTGACAATAATCTTTGTCCAGAATCAGTAAACTCCAGAACACAGTGAAATCTGCATTAATCCACTCGGGCTGCCATAACAGAAGCCCATGGACATTGTATTTTCTCTCAGTGCTGGCAGCTGAGACCATCAGAAGGAAACAATGAATAGAAGAAGCAATACATCAGCTACATTGGTAAAACACTCATCACATCAAGCATCTATTGAGAATGTGCCTCTGTATGGTAGATGCTGATCAATTTTCTGGAGACTCCAGAATCAGGGAAAAAATGCCTGGGCTTTGTGCTTTGTTACATATAATCTAGTAAAGGGTGCAGAAAAATAAAACAAGAAAAGAGAACAGGGGTTAATGATAGAGGTTTTATTCCATGTTGTGTAATCAGAATAAGCATTAAATATTATGAATAATAACAGTGGTGCGCTTTAAAGGTCCCATATCTGAAGATGAAGGCAACAGGGTCATATAGGATCAAGAGGCTCAGAAGCCATTAGAGGGGAACCAGAGCACGTTTCTGAGATCTATGTTTCCATCCTCCTCCCTTCCTGTGTCACCTTTTAAAGTTCACAATGGAAAGACAACTGGAATCCCAAAAGTTTCTTGCAGACTCAACAGAATCTAGCGGTAAAAATGGAATTATATCTTCATACATCTCTTCTTAAAAGCAAAGTACCCTTTCCCTGAAGCCTCTTAACATTCTCCTCTGCCCACTGGGCCAGTGTCATGTGTCCATGTCTAAACCAGTCACAGGAAAGGAGAACAGGATCCCAATACTGATTTTAAAATGATTCATATTGAATATCCAGAGCTGGGTAATGTGGAGGAGGAGAGGCACCTTGTCAAAAATCACAGCGTTCCCAACAAGGAAAACTGAAATATCTACTAGGAAGTCCACAAATAGTGTTTTCTCCCACTTGTCATCTGTCTCAAAACTCATGACACAGTGGTGACTACATGGCACTGTGATCGCATCTGCACACAACCCTGGAGAATATAATGCTGGAAAATTGTAAAAGGAAGCATGTTAATCTGATACTCTCTATAAGTTCAACTCCTTTAATAAAACCCAAGCATGTTAACTCATTATATCTCTATTTCACTACTTCAGTAACCAAACTATAAAGGAAAACAGACCATCCAACTTCTCCAAGCTAATCCGAAAACTTACAGTGCAATAACCCAAACTATGGTCAGTTTGTATAGATATTTAAACTTTCCCAGGCACCTCTATAAAATATGTCTCTGTATCTCTCTGTCTGTCTCTGTCTCCCTCTCTCTTTGTCTGTCTGTCTGTCTGTCTCTGTTTCTGTCTGTCTCTCCAGTGTATAGCTACTTTCAGATTACCTGAAATGTCAAAGAAAAGTGCCTCTTACTAACTACCATTTCCAAATTATTCCAACATTATCAGATGAGAGGAAAGTTGTGGAAATAGCTTCCTAAAGTGAATTAAATGCTTTCATTTATGATCATGGAATTTTAGAGCCAAAAGGGACTTCTCAGAGAATACTAAATAAGACTCCGTTTCATAGATGAGAGACAATGACACCAGGGATGGCGATTTGACAAAAGAAACTCTTTAAGATAACTCACTGTTATCACACCATCCTGGGAACAAGAGAACATAGATGAATACAGCATTTCAGGCTGCCCTGAACCCTCTGAAACTCATTTAGAGTCTCGCAATTTAAACTCTCACCCTTAGATGTAGCTAACATAGTTCAGATATTTACACTGAAGTCATGATTTCTCGTATCATTACTTAGTGTAGGAAATAACTATGCTAATTTCTCTATTCCCTGCCCAACCCAATGATTATCTAATTAATATAAATTCAAGAAAGTCTATCTTTTTTTAAAGCAACCTAAGAAAAAAGAAAATATATTTATCTCGTAATATAACGCAGTGATGGCGAACCTTTTAGAGACGAGTGCCCGAAGTGTACCCCAAAACCCATTTATCACAAAGAGCCAATGCTGCAGTTAAACCTGAACACTGAAGTTTTAGTTTAGAAAAAACAACTCTTACATATTTTGTTTTAAAAGAAAAACAACACATATACCATAGGTTTACCATCACTGATAGAAATTTTAAAAGCCTCTGCCTTTTCACCTGTCCACCTGTCTAGCAGATCTCCTCATAGGAGGGAAGCCATCGATTAAAGATATTTATAGAAATATTATAATTATAATTATATATATATATATATATATATATATATATATATATACCAGCAGAGTGGTGGCAATTTATCAAGGTTCTTTCAAAACTATTATTTCAATCCCATACAATCTAGGAAGGCCTGGTTTGACTCTTCTTCCCATTTTGTAGATGAGGAAACACAACTCAGTAACTCGCTTGAGAGTCATGTATCTAATTATGAGCAAAACTGAGAGCCTAATCCCTGGGTCTCCTCGCTGATTTCCAACTAATAGACCCGTGGTCCCCAGCAGTACTTCTAAACTGAACTTAGCCACACTAATAGAAGCTCTCATTAACATGCTGGGTAGCTTCCAAAATAAAACAGAACTCCCTGTGGATTCTCTCTGCTCATTGTGAAGTATCCATGCTGCCTCCCTCCACCAGCCTGGAGAACAGCACTGGCCATGTCTTCAGTAAAACTACCCCTACCCACGTGAGCTGTCCAGTGAAAGTACAAAGATGGAGTTTCCCACTGACTCGTTGACCACCGCTCATCCCAACAGTCTCCAAGTCATCCCGAGTAACGTTCACATCACCTTGATCTGATTGGTGCTAAAACGAATCCGTTCCGCTGGCCTAATCAGAAGGTGAAAATAACAATCTTGTGATTTGTCTACAGGCACTCCACCAGCTCTGATCACTTCCCAGCTCATTTTTGCTAGGTAAATAATAGCTTGATATGTAGCACCTGCTAAGCACAATGAACATGGAAAATGTTTTAAAAGACTTTTTTACTTAATGTCTTTTATACTACTATAAATGTATGAAAATTTTATATCTGGGTTTTAGTATTGTTGATTGCTAAACTGACAGGGAAAAATAATCCAAGCTGGCACATTAATGAAACATGACTTTTTTTCTATGTTCCTTTAAAAAAAAAAGAACAAACTAAAACAATTAAACTGTAAAAGCCATTCCAACTTTTAACTCTTTAAGGATTAAACAGTAGATGTTGGATGTTTTGCGCACTTTTCTAGACAGACCCTTGTCTGGAAAAACCCAGTGCTTTCTTCTGACACGGTGGCACACCCAGACATGGCCTCGTGCCTTCTTGTTTGACCTCTCACCACCACCACTTTGTCAATTTCAAATAAATGTGCTTTCAGATCCTTCAGAAAACGCCTGCCCAGTTCAGAAATCTATGACAATGCAGGGACAGAACAGAAGAAGGGCACCAAGAATTGTGGGCATATGCCGGGAGCGGCCCCGTGGGGAACAGACAGGCCCTGGAGAATCAGTCCCAACATTAATTCAAGTCTCTCGAGTGGGCTCAGCCCCACCAGTAAGAACAAAGAGGAGCCAGCACCCTTCCCACAATGCTCTCTCATAGATACTCATGAACAAGCTGCTTTAGAAGCCCACATTTATCCAAGAGGTGGTGTCAGCAGTGGAATTAGTCACACCTGCCAGTGAATAGCACATAACAGCTGTACAGACACAAGTGAGTTATTGGTCTTGGGCTACAATCTCCCAGGAAGCAAACTGTGCAATTTCTGCTGCTTCCAGGCCAATTGAAAGGAATTTAAACTTGCAAATGATTAAGTATCTTAATTGTGTCATTTTGAAGCATTTCATTACCATAACCAATACCAAAAGGCTGGGAGAGCCCAGCTGCTGCTTTCAGATGTCTGACCCTAAATTTCAGCAGTCATGACACTTTCCATTCCTCTCCTTGTCATCGGATCCTGGACGTGCGTTCTTACTTGCCCAGTGCAAGTGAGTTAGTGGAGAGACAGCCCTAGAAAGTAGGTCAGTGGCCTTCTTGTCATAGGGTTCCCTTGTTTATATTTAGTAGGAAAAGGGAAATGAGGGGATAAGTATGAGGTGTTCAACAGATTTCTCCGTTAGTTTTGTGAACTCGTCTTTACTAAGCATCTACTAAATATCCAACTCCAAGAAAGATGCTGGGATGACATAAAAAGAAAGATAACACGCGATTTGAGCCCTCAGGGGAAGTATCTCTGGACCCGGAGCACAGCTTACAGGATGCTAACAACATTCATTCAACAGCACTTACTAACACACACTATGAGGAAAGCATTGTGCTGACCACCTCCGGAAAAACTCCAGTAAGACAGCGACTCCCCTCCACCAAGGAAACTACAGCTGAGTGAAAATGGGCTTGAACAGACATCAAAAGCAACCCAGAGAGCTCTCCACACTCAACCACACCCTGGTCAAACGACCCTCATCATGTTCTCCCTAAAAATACTCCAATCCCACTTAACATGCAGGGCACGGAAGTGAACACAGTATTCTAGACAAAGCTTTCCTCCTCTTCCAAGACTTCCAGATTGTATCAATGAACTACAAAATTCATGAGCTCCTTAAATATGTTCAGATATTTGAAGATACTAGGTAAAAATTAATGTATTTCTCACATACCACCCCTATTCTCATACTTTAATGTTGATTTGAGAGTCCAAATACAACTATAAATCTTCCTAAAATTCATCTCTAATTTGGCCCATATATTCCAGCTGATGAAAGATTGGGGCATGATTCTGTTATCTGATTCTGCTGTGCTTCCCAACTTTGTCACCTACAAGTATGATACTCTTGTGTATGTGTTTTATTTTTAATTTTTATTAGTATGTGTTTGTAGTACATAATGATTACATTCTTTTGGGGGAGTTAGTACATGTACATAATGCATCTTAATTTTTCTTACTTGACCTTTTCTCCCCTCTTTCTCCATCTCTTGGTCCTCCTCCCATTTGAAAAAAAAGATCTTATAAGATTCTATATCTTCGCCTAAGTCACAGGCAAATAACTGTTGCTAAAAATCATGCACCAAAACAAGTTCTGTTGGGAGCCACAAGGGACATTCCTCCAAAGTGACACAGCTCCATTTAGCTAAGGCCTCTTTTGGTAGAGCTGTTTGAAGCAAATCAGATATCAAATTTCTTCCTGAATGCTTGGTGTTTAATACAGTTCCTTATCTACTAAGTCGAAAGGGGGAAAAAAAAACAAAGGAAGCTCATATGGCCTGACCTATTTGCAATGAACCCACACTCGTCCATGCCAATTGCTGGCTCACCGTTCATCCTGCAGTACTCTGTATCAGAATTTCACTCCACATTCTTAAGGCCATCCTCGTCGGCAAGGGAATGCCAAAGAGAAGAAAATGCCAAGGATAGAGAACTCACAGAGATGAGTGGAGATGGGGCTTGGAGGAAGGGTGTGGGGCCTGAATGGGAGAGGCCTTGAAGCCCGCTCTGAAGAAATTAGACTTCACTCCGAAGACTGCGGAGAAACAAAGGAAGCTTTGGAGCAGAGGAAAGGAATAATTAGAACATCGAGAAAAATACTTAACAGTGGAGGACAGGAGAGGTAGGAACAGACAGTGTCCAGAATTATAAAGATCTGTCCCTTACAGTGGTTCAGGAAAGAGGTTAAAATAACCTGATTAAATGAGAAAAATCAGAACACAAAGACAGCGATGGAGATACAATCTAGTGACTGATTAGGTAGGAAAGAAAGGAGAAATTCATGATGATGCAGACCTCCCACCTCCCTCATGGGATCACTACCTAAATTAAGGAAGGCAAGAGGAGTAAAGGAAAAGATAAACTCGTGTGGATAGTGTGTTCTTGAGATTTCAGAGGGTCAGCTCAAGTAAAGCTGTCCAGAAGTTAGCTGGCATACTAGAATTAGACCTTGGGACAAGGAGAAAGTGAGGCTGGAGATAAACTGTGTGAAACATCTGTATTCTGGAGTTGTTAAAAGCAAAGGAAGCCAGAAAATTACCCAGCATGTCATAAAGGAGACCTGGATGAGGCTATGCTAGAGAAGTCACAGAGACAACTTTTGGAGAAGAACATTATGACAAATGACAGTGTGGTCAGAGAACTGGCCATTAGATTCTGTTTGGAACACTACATGAGGCCTTCAACAAAACCTTTCAGCGTAAGCAGTAGTTCTCAGACTTGAGAACTTAAATGTGCCTTAAATCATTCAGGCATCTGTTAGAACAAGGATTCTGACTCCGTAGGTCTGGGGTGACACCCACAATTCAGCATTTCTAACAAGCTCCCAGGGGATGCCCAAGGCTGCTGGTCCACAAAGCACATTTAAAAAACCAAGAGTGGGACATGAGTAGGAGATGACCATGTGGGCAGCAAATGGACATGACTTGCAGGCAGTCTGGAAGAGGAGAAGGAATGAGCAATGGAAGAGAAAACAGAATTTCCAGTGCTGTGAGAATTAAGAATCAAAGGAAGAAAAATTGGAGATGTTTTTCAATTAGTCCTTTGTCTTAAAATTCATCCTAAGACCTTTGAAAAGTGTGATTCATTATATGATTTCAGTTCCTCTCTCTTTTACTCTTGACTCCAGTGATTTAAAGTTTAAAACTTTGCAGGAAATGTAAAATTTGACCAGCAACAAAGATCGTACAGCTCCATGATCCTACTCATTTGCTGGGAAAACATCCCTCTCATCACTCCATATTCTCTCTGTGATGCTTCCCGACTCCAGCAATGCAGTTCTTTCACGTAGTCCAGGCAGCCTCCTCTAACTCATCCACACCTGTTTGATCAGGACTTAGCCTCTGTTGACAGATTTTATCATTAGAAATGCCACTGGCTGTGCCAAAAAAGAACAAGTTAAGCAAAGGATTAACCAACTCACTCTCACTGATGCAGTCAACCCAGCACCCAATTAAGAGGCAGAAAGCAAAAATTTCAGGTAAGAATCCCCCTCCCAGTGAATGGCTGAAAAATGCGAACAATGCGGCCTAAAGCCTGGTCCTCACACAACAGTGTCCTTCTGTTAAATGGAAACACTATTCATGTTGTCTCTATACATTCTAAGAAACAATATTATCCTCCAAAACCACAAAGAATCTCTAACCTGCCAAGGTCAGGTGATGGTTCTGAGACAAGCCAGAACTGCAGGGAGAATCTAGACGGTGCCAGAGATTTTGCTTCTAAAATTGACTAGAAAAATCTTTGTGAATAATCTCCATTCCTTGGGATGGGCCAATCAAAAGATCAGATGAATAGGAGAGATACAGACACACAGACAGACAGAGAGACAGAGAGACAGACACAGACAGAGACACAGAGAAAGATTGCATAGGAGGGGACCAAGACTTAAATATCACATGATCCTAAGTTATCCAACCGTTTTAAAAGGGAAAGGTTATGTGGCAAAAAAAAAAAAAAGCTCATTTTCCTGGACATTTATGCAAAAAGTTATGGAATCACAGAATATTACAATCTAGCGAGACTCTTATACATCCAGCAAAAGAGTCACCTATGAAACTTGTTGAAAACGTAGATACCCAGGCTTCATCCTGTATCATGGACTTACTGACCCAAATTCTCCACGAGTTTCCAATGAACTCATCTTCTTTATATATGATCCAGAGACATTAAGTGACTTTCTATGGACAACAGATGTCTATTTTGAAGTTAGACTTCACCTGGTTTCCAGAAAGACCCAAGACAGAAGTCACATAGCTGATAATAGTGCAGTCAGTGACTGAATGCAGGCCCTTAAGTAGGATGCAAGTCAATGAACACATTGAGGACTAAGTTTATGTTCACCACTGCAATTTTTTATTGAAACACACAGTGTTTGGCTCTCCTGGCAGAGTGCCTGGAAATAGCATTCTTCTTTTACAGTGCCAGCATCCTCTTGGTCATGCATAAGCCTCAACTACTTTCCTTGGCCTAATGTTCAGGAAGGCACTTTAAAATTTTTTAGCAGAGACTCGGCAAATAAGGCAAAGAGGAAAATCCAGACAAGACATGACACCACTATCATCTAATTTCAATTTTTTTCCAGAGTGGATGAATACATTTCCCATGCTTTTCTCTATGAAAGGCCTGGGGTACAAGTGCCCTTTGCCTGATGAAGTTGTATGTACCACATCTCCCCACCAGAAACTGCAGGACATTGTGTCTGCTGGGTCGTCTATGCCTGGGGGTGTCTAAGAGAATGGAGACACCACTTAGAGAAGTCACTGAGGCTAGATCTCCTGCATATCATTCTGAAAGAACACATCAAAACACCTTGTCCTTGAAAACAGTGGGTTTTAACCAATCAGCACATGGCTCTACACATTGCATGGCTTTAAAAGGAGGGATAAGGAAGAGCTTAGTGCAAACAGGAATCACTTCCTTAAAAGTGGACAAGACACAACCAGGCAAAGCAGAGAAAAAGACACATCTCAACCTTCACTTCCACCCCAGCTCCAGAGGGATTTTAGAAGTAGAGCCAGACTCAACTCCACGTGAAATTATGCAATGTTGAATTGTGGCCAAAAGACCCGGACAAACCAAAGACCACACCTCAGGCCTGCAGCACATGGGTCCTCTCCCTTTATTTTACCCACTGAGACCAGTCTTGTGGGACAAGGATACACGTACCCTTAGCCACACTACCTCCTGGTATCCCAAATGCTTCCACAGTCACTCAAAACATCTCTGAGAACTAAAAATCTGGACATCACTGATTCCATTTCCAATGGGTGTTTGGTTCGTTCACATTTAATATAATTATTGATATGTCTTTAATCAACCATTTTACTTCTACTTTCAATTTCTCTTATTTTATGTTGTTTTTCTCCTATCTTGCATTCTCTTGGAGAAACAGAGTATTATTTTAGAATTTCATTTTAATCTATCTGTTGACTTTTAGATATACTTCTTATATATATTGCTTATATATCACTGCACTGATTACAACGTACATTCATAATTTGTCATACTCTTCTTAAGACTAATACAGTCTCATACCACTTCATGGAAACTGAAAAGAGAACTCATCCAAGGAGATGGGGCTATTAGCCTATGCCAAGGCTTTATGCTTTGGTTGCCATACGCACATCTACATGCACTATATGTTAGGGTTCCACAGTTAAATGACTGCAGATATTTGATAAATTAAGAGAAAAATAGTTTCTGTTTACCCACATTTTAATCCATCTGATGCTCTTCATTGCTTCCCAAGGACGAATCTCCATTCTTCAGCTGGAAGACCTTCCCTTACCCTTTCTTGACATGCAGATCAGCTAGTGATTAATTATCTTATTTTCCTTCCATATGCAATATCTTTAGTTAACCTTGATTCTTAAAGGATATTTTTGCTAAATACAGAATTCTGGAATTACAGAGGATGGGGGGGTGTTTTGTTTTGTTTTGTTTTCTACAAGCCCTTTAAAGATATTGTCCAGCTACCTTCTGACGTCTATGGTTTCTGGTGAGACAGGAAGGTAATTTGCATTCCTGATCTCCTATAACTAATATGCATTTCTTTCTGGCTATTTTCAAGAATTTTCTTTTTTTGAAATTTAAATAAGATGTACCGAGGTATAGTTTTCTTTAAATTAACTCTGCTTAATGATCACTGCGCTTCTTGAATCTATAAATATATGCCATTTGTCAAAGATATTTTCAGGCATTACTTCTTCTAGGGGCATTCTCTCATCTCTCCTTTTGGAAATCTAACAAGTTGGAATGTATAGTGCAACATCTATTAGAGCTTTGGATAGTGTCCTACAGCTCTCTGTGTCTCTGTTTACATTTTTTCTTTTTTTTCTTTTCCAGTTCTTAAAGTAATTTCTAGAGGGCGGGGAAACCAGAAGCAAGAGTGTCTCCTGAGATCCGCGCCATGCAGGAACTTAGGGCGCCGAGCCAACCAGTAAGCAGCCTGCCGCCCTGGAGAGTGACTGTGGTCTGGCAAGCTGCGGCCACCCCAGGGCAGGGAAACCAGAAGCAAGAGCGTCTCCTGAGATCCGCGCCATGTTGCACCTTAGGGTGCTGAGCCAACCAGTAACCAGCCAGCTGCCTACCGGGGCGCGGGCTTAGAACCAAA
>PVJX010003719.1:0-109223 GCA_004027295.1 Dolichotis patagonum
CAGGGGGACATATAGGGATGCTTTAAATGGAAGAAAATAGAAAAGAAGAGGGAACAAGCCCATGATATATTTAGGAGTTCAAGGAAACCATGACTTGCAGTCAGGAGACCTGAATTGAAATAGCACCTGTCTTCCTAATTTGCATGACCACAGTGCATCATTTCACTTTACAGTATCTATGCTATTTTCTTCCTGTACAGGAGACATAACTGACTTACTGTGGTAGTTAACTGTGACAGTATATGTGAAGATACTACATAGGTTCCCAGTAATATGCCTGAGTCCAAATATAATGACCACTAGCATACTCTTAATTATGTGTTCTAAAAAAATTATAATACCACAGAAAATAACAATTACGGATTTTTCCTCAGTAGATTAAACTTTGCCCTTATTTGTTATATTGAGGCACATGTTAACTTTTTAACAACTCCTTAAAAATTTTAATTAACACAGGATACTTGTATATGTTTATGATACAGTGTATTAATTCAGTGCATGTATATAAAAAGTCAGGATAATTAACATTTCTGTCTCCTTAAACTTTTTTCATTTCTTTTATTGGAACCTAGGATGGAATTGGGGATAGTAGAAAGATAAATAAGGAGCAACAAAATCCAGTTAGGTAAAAGTACTAGTGTTCCATAGCTCAATAAACTGAGGTTATTTTATAGCAACTTAATATATATTAATGTATAATATATAATTCTAATTTAATATATATTTTTTCTTTGTTTTTATTTTTATTTTGAAGAGAATAAAACCAAATAAAACACAGAATAGAGTCAATCAAAACAAAAGGATGAACATGGTACATGACTTAAAATGCAAGGAGATCAACACTATAGCTACCACAGTGCCTCTTGTTATCTTCTAATATATATTTAATACACATGTTTTAAGAACATGTTACATCTTTTGGGCTATTACAACAAGAATAACCAAAATTGATTGAGAAAATTAGCCTATAATGGCAAATGTATTTTACATTTTTATGCCACAAGTTTGATAGGAAAGCATGTTTTATAATGATTAATCATTTAATTTGTTTTTGGTTCTTTATTGGCAGAGTATCACTGCACAGCCAACAAAATCTCATGACTGTCTCAAATCTTGGTGTCATATTTGGCCCAACTCTGATGCGAGCACAGGAAGAAACCGTAGCTGCAATGATGAATATTAAATTTCAGAATATAGTGGTTGAAATTCTGATAGAGCATTATGAAAAGGTAGGCTGGATTTTCATGTGCAGACATCACATTCCATATGTTGCCTTTTAAAAAGGAATTTTGCATTTGTATTGTCAGTGAGCCTTACATTGTCATATCAGATTCCTATAAAATGTCTGTCAGTTTTGTAAAAATTACATCTTTGTGAGGACTCTGATATACTTTTGTTGTAATTTAGTTAAGTGCTTCTCAAAATTCTTAAGTAGGTTTTTTCTTTTATATGATGTACTTTCCATATCATTGATTTTCTTTAGCATTTGTGCAGTTATTACTCATTCCAAAAGCACTATAAAATTAAGTCTTTTTAACACTCTCTCTGTATTCCTCAAGGTCAAAATCTTGAAGTTCTCTTTCTTTCTCTAACCCCTAAGGAGATTTTCATTAAAAGAGTGAGACCTTGGAATAACTAGAAAGAGGAAACTGAAAGCCACATTATTTGAATTATAAACAAATTCAACCATCTAAGGCCTCACTATACAAAATTCCACTTCTGTGTATTCTCCTTTTGTGAGATAATTATCATTGCTTTCCCTTCCCCAAAGTCCTTCCTTATACACAAAAGATGTCCTTAGTGACACAGGTTACAAGTTGCCTCACAACCCACAACTCCTTGCAAGTGTATCCAGTGCCTGCTCTCATTGCTCTGCCTTTAGCTGGTCACATTTCTTGCCAGTTCAGAGCCAACACTATTGACAGTACCTTCTGGAAACACAGAGCTGTGTTGCTAGAGAGATGATATGGATACACCTACGCTCTCCTGTGATAAAGGGAGAATGAGAATATTGCGGTAAAAAGAGTCAGTGTGTCTTGGCACAGACACTTGTGCTTATGTGAAAGGTATCTTGAAGTTTTTGGAATAGTGTCTGAATTTCAATGATGGGGATGTGAGAAAATAAAGAAACGCTGACAATGAAACATTACCCAGTAAATGGAAAAGAAAGTTATAATGGCCATAGGATCTTTATGTTTTGTATCAAGCGTTCCTTGCAATTCTGAAATTATTTAAGAACTCTGAAATCATATTTTATGATACACATGACAATGTCACCCTTTTATTGACCTTGGTCCATTTTTCTTCAATATAGATTTTTCACACCGCACCAGACCCAAACATTCCCCTCCCTCAACCTCAGTCTCGATCTGGATCCCGAAGGACCCGAGCCATCTGCCTGTCCACAGGCTCCCGGAAACCCAGAGGGCGGTACACGCCGTGCCTGGCGGAGCCCGACAGTAAGTGTGCCAGCTCCGAGGACGGTGCTTTCTTCGTTCTTCGCTCACTCTGACCTTGCTCAGTAGTCGTTAGGTAGAAACAGAAAATGACCACACTGATGCTATCTCCCCAGCACCTTTCGGCTAAAATTGATACAGTCTGTGCCAGCACAGCTGTGAGGTTCCTGGATAAGCAGATTCATTATTGCCACACAGAAAAACTGTTTACTCAATTCTTTGCCTTCTGAGCAGCGGTTAAGTACATTGGGTGCTACTTGGTAGCAGGTTTTGTCTTGTCAAAATGGTACATGAGAAATCAAGGGACAAATCAGATTGAAATAATTTATTTTCTTTCTTCTTTTCTTTTCTTTTCTTTTCTTTTCTTTTCTTTCATATTATGTTCTTAAAGCACATTGGTATCAAAGTGGCTGAAAGAGAAAAGAAATGAAAAAGAAAACCAACAGCACATATTATCTTTAACTATTTATCCTTTGCCAAGCCCCAGGCTGGTATCACTGTAGTCCATAGCACACATTAAACTGTGGTCATTCTCATTTTATACACTCAGTTCTTTTACCACAAATATTTAATATAAAACTACCTAGTAATTTTTAATTCAGGTATATCTGAATGTTTTATTATGGTTTCTATGATTGTTTCCTTTACATTTTTTCTTTTGGGAACATTAAAAACTAAACCTAATGAAACAGTAGTTTCTTCCATTGCTATATTCTTAGCAGAAAAAGGAAAAATTTCATTCTTTGAAAATTGTAAACTGCTTATAATTTGTGGCTAACATTTGATGGTGCCTTCGAATGAAGGAGGACTTAAGTACACTGTAACTCAAAATCACCTATGATCAGAAAAGTAAAAGAAGATAGAAATAGGTCTTAATACACCCTCTTCCACTGATTTCTTGCACCATCATGAAGAAATCTTATTTCTCTTCTGGTTCCTGTTTCAGAAGACAATTTTTGTCTGCACTCAAGTTAGCCCACTCATACTTAAAAGTTAGTTTATAGGAACACGTAACACTCTCTAGAATAGTAAGTGTAACTACATGTTTGAAAGCCTTTCTTCAGAACTGAGGACAGTTCTCTACAATCCACACCCCATAAAGACCCCCGTGACCCTGTCTGTGCCCTCAAGTGGCCAGGGAGCATGCAGTGAGCTGAAAAGAAAACGGTGCGTGGGATGTTGTTGCCAAAAGATAGCTACTGATGCTCCTGTCTCCCTGCTGCGCCTCCCCAGGTGACTCCTATAGCAGCAGCCCAGACAGCACGCCCATGGGTAGTATTGAGTCGCTCTCCTCTCACTCTTCTGAACAAAATAGCACTACAAAGTCAGCTTCTGGCCAGCCCAGGGAGAAATCTGGAGGAATTCCTTGGATTGCAACCCCATCATCTTCCAATGGACAGAAAAGCCTTGGTCTCTGGACCACTAGTCCTGAGTCAAGTTCTCGAGAAGATGCAGCCAAAACAGATGCAGAGTCCGACTGCCAGAGTGTTGCCTCAGTCACCAGCCCAGGGGATGTTTCCCCGCCGATAGACCTAGTCAAGAAGGGACCTTACGGGCTCTCAGGATTGAAAAGAACCTCGGCTTCCTCCCTCAAGTCCATCTCTGCTTCTGAAGGTAAACCAGAATGGAACTTGTACAGAATGTCATTGTCTTAACGTCATTTGCTGGATTTTTCAGCATAGTAGGTGAGGATAAAGTTAATAGGAAAAACTTAAGGATGCTTGTTCCAGAGCTTGGATTTTAAAACTTTCCTGCACCATGACATTTTTCTAAATCTTTCTATCTCTGTAAGGTGATGTCTTTGTAATTACTGTAAATTTTTATCTCCCTGAGTGATGGGTCATTGTGCCCAAAAAACATTCTGTACCTTCCCATTTAGTCTCGGAGAAAAATGCTCCTTTTGTTATGTACGTGTTCTGTGTTATTGGTATTATCTTGTCTAATAGCATCTTGCCTGTTTTTCGGGGCTTGCTTTTTAGGAAACAAGAGCTACAGTGGATCTATTCAAAGCTTAACTTCTATAGGTTCCAAGGAGACATCCAAAGCCTCACCAAACCCAGAACTTCCCCCCAAAATGTGTAGGAGGTTAAGGCTGGACACTGCCTCAAGCAATGGCTATCAGCGACCTGGCCCAGTGTAAGTGACAAGGGGTTTGTATTTGTTGTTATCTCCCGGGGATGTACAGGAGTTGATTCTGTTCAAAAGCACTTTGGGAATTCCATACTTAAATGCTTCCTCTGCTGAGTGGGTAAAGTCAACTTCTGTGGGACTCTTTCCTCTTCTTGAAAAGATGTGAAAGTTACTGTAAGCTTAGGATATATAAACAGTCTCATCAGGCAGCGCCTGAAGCACTTTCCCTAGAACAGTGCTATGGCTTGACTATCAAGAGAGTAGACACATAGCAGCTACCCATTCATCTCTGGGTTCCTCACTCACTGTCCAGTGCAGCTGCTCTTTGGCTCATCAGAGTTGGTTTTTTTCCTTTTCTCCATCCTGTTTCTCCCCTGCCTTGGTGCTCCATGGTTTAAATAAGCTCACAGAGTGCAAGCAACATGAAAAGCAGCAAAGGAAAAGTACTTCTAATCAAAAGAAATTACTGAAAGTGTGAAGGCTGATAGGTCATGGGTACATAGACATGATCAGAAAGGGATGAAGAGGAACAAATGGGAACCAGGATAAACAAGTCAGACAAACACAAAAGCAAAGATGTTTCTGCCTTTTGTGCTGTGTTTCTGACAGTTGTCAAACATTTCCTAGTGCTATGTGAGTTATAATTGGGTGTCTTTAAATATATTATCCCTTTAAAGATCCACAGTATTCTTCTGAAATGGATAATTTAAACCCTCTTCAAGAAATGATAAAAAGTGATCTTAAGAAAGGTTAACAAATTAGTCCACCTACTCTCAGTAAGTGGCCATGTTGGAATTCCAACGCAGGGTTCTGTAATTTTAACTCTGTGTGTCATACCCATTGTTAACATGATGGTGTTTCTGATATTTTTACAATTTGTGAGAAGTCAGGCACAATGTTTTACTAAGCCTGTTTCTATAAGAACAAAGCCTTATATTCATTTATCCATCTTTTTCTTAACAAAACCCTTTTAGTTAGAGAGTTCAACATCCATTAACTCTCTAGGTCAGAAAACCAGTTACGGTGGTACAGACAGATCTGTTCATCCATCTGTCTACTCCACAGAGGGCATAGATTTAGCTATTACAGGACATTAAATTATAAGCCAGTGTGTTAGGGAAGATGTGACAATATAAACTCCATTCTTTACAGAGGAAAGAGAAGAACTTTTGTCTTGTGATTGTACTGACACTTAAAGTAGGAATTAAGATGAGAGAATGAGTTTTATGTTAGGTGTAAAATGGTCCTCAGGATTATCAAATGCTAGGCCCAGTGAGAAGAGTTTGTGAATTAATGGACAACAGATTATTTTACTTTTTTTCTTTTAAACCGGAGATCAAACTCAGGACCTTGTGCTTGCCAGGCAGGTGTTTGTACTGCTGAGCTATATGCCCAACCCAAACCTATTACTTTAAAGTTGAGTTTAAATAGAACAGCATTCAAGGAATTTGATTTTCTCTTCTAGTAAACAAAAATATGTCTAATAACTGAGGGTCCCTCTTATTTGTAGTTTTTATTTTGTGTCCGAGAGCCTTCACATCCTTCATGATTTGAAAAAAGACGGTGAATCCAGAAGTTACTGGACCCGCTTTTAGGGTTTATACCATTCATGTTACAGGAGATACGTTCACATTTAAAAACCACGTGAGATCATGCTAG
This sequence comes from Dolichotis patagonum, assembly GCA_004027295.1. Lineage (NCBI taxonomy): Eukaryota > Metazoa > Chordata > Mammalia > Rodentia > Caviidae > Dolichotis > Dolichotis patagonum. The sequence goes on from PVJX010003719.1 coordinate 6,246, forward strand.
TGGTAGGGATTTTTTAGCCCTGAGAATGAGCAACAGTTCTGCTTTTGCCATGTTGATTTTCTTCTCTGACTCTTCCCTTGTGGATCCACAGGAGTCAATAACATGCTGCCTGCTGGGAGTGGAGTGGGTAGAAACTGTTCTTCTTGCTGTTCCCTTAGTTTTGTGATGTAAAAAGAATGAGGATAGTTGTGAACCCTGCAAGAGGTAGCTCTGAGTTGATTACAGTCTGAGAATCATTGAGCTAGAGGCTAAAGCTAAAAACTGCTTCACATTAAAGCTTGAAACAATTAAAATTTGGCTTCCATTTTGGTGTGGCTCTTTAATCTTTTTGTTCAAATGATAATCTTGAATTACACATTGAGCAGAATGATTTTCTGACTGATTTCATGAAACATGTATTTTAAAATTATTTTTCAGAGTGGCAGCAAAGGCCCAACTATTTGAAAATGTTGGTTCTGTTAAGCCAGTATCTTCTGGGCGGTAAGTCCTCAAAAACTTCAGAAGCACTAAAAAATGTATGTAACAGTAGTGATGGTGTCTTGTGTTGACATGACAGACTGTTTGTTTGTTTTGAGGCAGTGTCTTGCTATGGCAGTTCAGGCTGGCCTTGAACCCAATATGGAGCCAAGGCTGGACTGGAACTGCCGGTGATCTGTGCCTCAGCAGTCCTGCTGGGCTTGCACCACCGTGCCCAGCTCACAAGAGAATATCTGTACCCTCAGCTTTGCAGATGGTCAGGGGCATGGCCTTTTATGTGGAGATCATGGCTGTAACAGCATTTAGCGCCTTAGATTATTATAATGATGCCTTCATTGCTAAAATCTTTTGCAAAAGGACTATTCTAAACTGATTTCCTGAAAGACAGAAGGTGCCATAACTTTGCACATCTTTAATGACAGTCATTGTGGGGACAGTTTCAAAAGGATATTCTTGGCTTCTTAAAGTTACATTAAGCTTCTCTGGAAGAATCTTCATGGGCTTCTATTGGAAAATGTGGTTGTTAAAGACCTCTGAGGTATGCTGACTGCTATAGGTGCCGGTTTTGAGCACAGAACTTAACTCAGTGTTTCTGAACTTTACATTCATCATTAAAAGTATATGAGTTGCTATATCTTACTGCTTTAGAGTCCTTCCTTCTTAAATTCCTGCTTTCTTTTTCCTAATTGATTCGTGTAATCTATAGTGGACTTCTGCTTTTAGTTTAAATAATGAGATTTGATAAAGGTGGGACTTTGCTAAGACTCTCTTTTAAAGGAGGCCCTCAATTGTGCTTGTTGAAAGAGTATGAGAGAAACTTGGAGACAGACCTTGATTTTTCCTTTGGCTGCATTCGTTTCCTATGTCTGGATAATTAAGTCTAAGAAATAGAGAAGTCACAGATAAGTTAGTTATTGCTGTATATTTCTTCTAAAAGTTATTCATCCAAAGAATTTCTATCAACCTTATAAAAATATGTGGACTTTCCTAGTAGGCATTTAGTCAGTAACACTGGACATGTGCTAGTTATTAAGGGTAACAGTGACCCTCAGGCTCTTTTAGCTTAGTTCAAAGCCTGATGAGGCTCTCTAGGTTTTAGTTTGTTGCTGTCACTAGTGGTTCTGGTTTGGTTTGGTTTGGACTCCACAGAGTACAGTAATTGCAGTATCACTAGGACCGTGGTGATTACCTTGCATTTCTATAGCCAGTCATAAGCACATTGCTACACCTTCCTTATCTCCATCCACAGGATTCTCACCTTATTTCTTTTTATCGAGGATGATGAAAATGATGTATTAGAGCAAACTTCATTTTTCTGAGATTGTGGTTGATTTTAGACCTTAGTGTAAGGGTTTTAATCTTGCTTGCTACACTGTCACCACTCTGTGGTGAATTCCTCTGCCACATGGAGTTCCTTTGTTGGGAAGCTCGGGAACAGTGATGGTGAACCTTTTAGGGTGTTCAATGATGGCAGTCACCATAATTTTCAAAAGATATTTTCAAAATTAGAAGTTATATTGTTTCACATTTTTAACAGATATTTTCAATATCTGACACAATCCAAAATAAATAAATCCTCACATGCCTTCCATTATTGTCAGAACAGTGATGTCTTAGGGTCTCACCTGCCCCTCTTTCTGTCTCAGATTCCCCTGACCATACTTTGAGAACTGCTTGGTGAGAAGCATGCAGAGAAGGAGCAATGGAGGTGTGGGGTGCTGTCTTGTTCCTGCCACAGCACCCAAAACAGATTAATGGCTCCATAAATTTATAAAATGCATATCTTTAACCTAAAAATAATTTGTTGCTCACTTTTTCGCTTCATTTTCAACAGAGATGCCATTTGCCTGTGTTAGGTATAAGCGGCTTTAACTCTATTCTGGCATAGTGTTTTAGCATTGAGACTTTCAACACTCACCCAGATGTACAAACCAGACGAAGCTAGTGTTTGTTGAAAAAAAAAAAAAAGACTCACAGAAGGAACATGTGTCTAATTTTAAGCACAGGCAGGGTACAGTTTGCCAAGAACAAATGTGTACAATTTTTGACTTTCATACTAATAATGTTTCATGACTTGTGTTAATTCTTTCATAGTATTATTTGTAGTTGCTCTGTAATACCTAATGGAATGGTGTATTCTAATTTATTAAGTCCTCTGCTGATGAACACTTAGATTATTATGATTTGTTTTGTATGGAGTACTGCTTAGGTATCTATCAATGTGCACTACTATTCCCTAAGAAGTAAAACTAAATAATATTCAGAGAGAGAGTGTGTGTGTATGTGTGTGAGAGAGAGATTGATTGATTGATTGATTGATTGTTAAGAAGCCCTAGGAAGCATCATTTTGAGTTTGGCGACTTTTTATTTCTCTTATGTTTAAGATGAGATTGGCAAATTGTGCACAATTACCTTATCATGCATTTGTAAATTTACTCATCAAGGTTATAAGGCGTTTAGAATTCGGAAGGAGGCTATGAGCAGATCGTTTTCCCCAATATTAAGGCAAGAAATTGCTTTTAGGACTGTGAATGTCATTAGCTTATTCTACCCTGCAGTAAGAAACAGGTTTTCAAGATCCTTTTCAAAGGGCCGATAGAATCTTTTGAAGAGAGATACAATAGGTGACTATGTTATTTGTACATCCTCTTCAATACGCAAGAAAGTAGAAGAGGCAGCATTAGCACCTGGAGAGGAAACTACTCTGTCACAGTCTTCATTAAATAATCAGAGCTTTCTCCTGAGTTAACACCTGTAGGTAGAGTTCAGTGGAAGGAAATTCTGTCCAGTCACATGCGCATATAACTAAAACGTGATGACAGTATCTTATTTTTTGTCTCTAACACATTTAATATTCTTTAGTGGGGTAATTATTCTATTTTCTTCTTCTTCGCACCCTCACCAGGGCATAAAATACAAAAGGGGAATATTCATGCTTGAAACAGTAATAAGATTTTAATTGAGCTTCAAAGTATACTTTAAAAAATTATGTCACTGTAAAGAATATTAAAGCATAATTACTTCTGTAGCTTTGGAAATTGTTTCCCTATAGATTTAATAAGTTGTTTCTTAATGACTTGAAGAAATACGACTTAGTTACTGTAAGAAAACTTGATTTTTTAAAACATAGTTATGTGTTATTAAAGTAGTGGCTTTCAGAATCTCAGTTATATCCTTATCAAGTGGTTTTACTTGCTAGTATATAGGAAAAGCTAATGTTCTCGGTTACCACAGTCTGATTCTTACAAGTTTTCAAAACTTGGTAGCATACTTGTCCTCTACCTTAAAGTACCCTCACCAGTCTGCAGTCAACACACTCACGCACATATGCAGCACCCCGACTCACGCGTGCTCGTGCGCACACACGCACTGCTGATTTCTTTTCTTATCTTTTTTTTATATATATATAAATTACTGCTCTTCCTGGGGCCTCCACTCACCCAGGTCTGCTACATGCATGCTACATTGTGAGGCTGCACAGTCCAGGCTGCTGGTGGTTCCCAAACCCGATCCCCTGGTGAGCTTTGACAGCACAAGACTCCCCTCGGGGGACCTAAACAGACCTCTGCCTCATAAAAAGCTTTCTCACCTTCAGATGTCTTTTGGAAACCCCAATTTAAATGAACAAGCTTCGTTCTGGTGTTGTCGAGACCCAAGATCTAATTCTAATAGGGCAGTGAAATTGTGAGAGATGCTATAGCTTTGGAGGAGATGGCAGAGATTGCTGATGCTTCTTTGTAGGTGTCGTACGGAGACCTTAGCAGGTACAGTACTGGGATATTACAGAGCACCTTGACTCTGTAAGTGGCATGTTCATACAGAAAAAGAGTCCAGTGCATCTTGTTTTTACTTAATCATTTACCAAATATTTACTGAGTTAGTACCAAATGTTTGGTTACTATTAAGCATCAGGCCTCTTCCATGGACTCTTCAACTAGGTTACATTCTAGTTGAGGAAGGAAAAACAAAAATATAATTAGTAACAACAGAATAACAAATGTTTACACCACACAGACCAGCTTTAGGTTAGCTGTGAACCCTGGTTTTATAATGCTTTTAAAACAGCCTGTTCAGCAGCTTCCTAGCAGCTTCCTAGCAAATAATAGCAATCTTTAATGCCCATCTATACTGTTGGCTATAAGCTGGGCAGTTCCCTTAGAAGCCTTGCTTGGAAGTGCAAAAGCTTTCAGTGTACCAGAAATGTTCAGTTTCTTGATCTGGTTAGACAGCTGTGTTCAGTGTGTGAAAAATGTGCTGATGTCGACTTGCAGGTACACTTTGCTTATGTGCATTGTACTATAGTTAATGACAATCAATAGCATTCTTTAAGAGAAGCTTTAGTGTAGATGGACCTAAGTTGAGTGTTGTGATTTTTACAGATTGTCTTGCTTTTTCAGACAAGCCAAAGCCATGTACTCCTGTAAAGCAGAGCACAGCCATGAGCTGTCCTTCCCCCAGGGGGCAATATTTTCTAATGGTAAGTACAACCATATACTTCCCGTAAGTGTAGCATGGAGCAGACAGAGAATGGTACAGTGCAAAGGGTCTGAAAGAGAAACCATGAACCTCAGATTGTAGTCCAGAGCCTGTTTCATGTAAGCTGCATATATGAGCACATCAAATCCCCTCAGATCCCAGTTCCTCCCCCGCAGGACCACATATGTATGCACTGGTTTCAGTGCTTATTTAAAAGAGAAACACATGCAAACCTATGCGTATACATACACACAACTTGATGCGGTGAATACAAAGAATATCACATCTTTAAAGAGAAAGGGACTGTAATATTGTCTATTTCAATAGGGTGAATGAATGCATAGTATTCGATATGAATTTTTAACCGTTTGTCTAGGTTATATAATTATTTGAAGCATATGTTGATTGAAATTTATTTATTTTCCAGTGTACCCATCAGTGGAACCAGGGTGGTTAAAGGCAACTTATGAAGGCAAAACAGGACTAGTTCCAGAAAATTATGTTGTCTTCCTCTAATATTACTTAGTGGATGGCAGTATCTTCATGGTATCCATGGTAACAAATAAGAAGTGCTATGATTTTATCTGACACAGATATAGGGATCAGCCCACTAAAGAAAACAGTCCATTTCTATCAAGTTCTTCACCAGCAGACTACATAGTTCTCTATTAATGGAAAACGGAAAAAAAAATGTTTAAATTCTATTCATTCTTAACTATTTTTTTTTTCCTTTTGGTAATAAGTGCTGTAATTCTCTGCAATGTCTCTTCCATAGAAACTGAAAAATCTTAAATACTATACTAAACACTATAATCTAAAAGTTTAGGAGCCAGAAATCTGCTATATGGATTTTGAGACCTGTCTCTTCCAGCCTGGCATTCTCAGAGGAACTTTGAAATCATTACTTGTAACTGTAGTGTAAATTGTTCATTTATTATTTTTTCTTAAAAATATACTGCTTTTATATGATTGTTTTGTTGGTTCTGAACATTTCAAGGAAATAAGTCTTCATTTTAACATAGTTTTATTTTTATTTGTTTTTCAAGTGGGTGATAATATTCAAAAGCAATAATTATATGGTGTCTTAAAGAAAACCAAATTAAGTCATACACTGATTCCACTGTAAACAATCTATCTGTAATTCCTGACAGCTTTCATAGGGTTAGAGAAGGGATCAGCAAACTATTCCTATAAAGGCTTGATGGTAAATTTTTTTTGACAGGCTAGATTTCACTTGTGGTTTAATAGTTTCCTGACCCTGATTTTATAGGATTTTTGAACTATTTTCACAACTTCAGGGTAAAGATATAAGCATTTATAAATCATATGCTTATATCTTCTGCTAGCAGAATGATAGTGGCATCACAGAAGTATCATTCCTCAAATAGGAAGATAACAAAAGTGCAGTATTAAAGGCATATGATTTAAATTCTACTTGCAATGCTGTAATGTGTTGGAATACTTTAATAATATCTAATTTTGGCTACTGAGATATTTTTCTACAAATGGTAAAAAAAAGCTATGCCTCCTAAAGTTTTCTGCTTAATTAAAACAGGAAAAAAAAAACCAACACAAAAGTATAGGAACTTTAAATCACATTAAACTACAGAATTTTGAAATTCTGTCATCATCTTTAATAGGAATAGAATCTGTCTGTGATTTCCTATAAGTCATTTGGTTTATAACCTTACTCAGAAGTTTACTGAATTTATAGTACATAGAGTTATTTACTACCCATTTATATATCTATCTATAACCTCAACTGGCTAGGCATTAACTGTTTTTTCTATTATTTCTGTTTCAATAATTCTAATATATTATTTGTCACATGTCTATGTGGTGAAGAGTCTTCTCAAGATTCCAAACAGCTGCCCGTTCACCGTCCTAGCCCTTCCCTCCTTAATCTTGATGTCTTACTGGTCACTTCAGAGTTTTTGCTCACTTTATAGACACTCAGGTATTTACTGTATAAAACTCTTTTTGCGTATTAAAATCTATAATCTCTATTTCTACTGTAGTATTTCTAGTAATAGTGCATTAAATACGTATACAGAACTATGCCTCAGAACATTTACACTTCTAAATATAAAATTAATGTATTAGATTACCAAGTAAAGATAGTACCAACAGACAGTCAACAACCAGAAATAAATGTCAATGAATTGAAATAACTGAACAAAACATTCTGATTCTGAAAACATCCTGAATGAATAGGAAACTCTAGTATGTTTCTTTTGCTTTCTCTTTCTGCTGTTGATCTCTGTGTACTCCAGTGAGATACTGCTGGAGCTTCTCCATCAGGGCGCTTGGCAGCCCTCAGTTGTGGTAAGAGCATTGCTGGCACTCTGTTGGCCCTGTGCTGGAACAGAAGGTAGTCTTTCCAACACACCAGCCCCTTGTCTCTGTTGCACCCTCAGTTTAAGCACCCCAGTTGTCACCCAGCATTCAGCTAGATTATAATCACTTAAAGCAAATTTGGTTTTCTTTTAAAGACTAACTTGACTACAAAAAGAGATTCAGAATCTTACTTCACTTACTGAGTAAAGAAATCTCAACTTTCATTTGATTTTAACACAGACGAGAGTGCCCCGGGTTGTGAACTGTCTGGGAGCTAACTCCAGTGTTGGTCAGTGGATAATTAACTGTTTAACTGCGCAGGACGCAGATGTGAAACCCACCTCTCCCTCCTAATGGTGAGGCATATTTCGTGGCGTTACTTGTTGTTCCTTCCTAGAAAAAAGGTACAAACATGCTGGTTCGTGTTGTAATTCTGAAGTTTTTGTGTTATTTGTGGTGCTGGGGATTGAACTTAGGGCCTCTCGCATGTTCAGCAAGTGCTGTACCACTGAGCTGTCTCCCCAGGCTTCCTGTTGTACATTTGTTAGAAGTTTTAATCCCACAGATTTGTAAGGATGGTTTATCTTTCTTTATATAGATTATATGTGTAAGCAAGTCATGACCTTACAGTGGAGACAGGTTAACGCTGTTTTTCCCTTCAAGTACATTTCCTACTTAAAGGCATTTATGACCACCAAAAGAATAACACATGTACTCCAAAACAGATGGAACATTAATTACACAAAGGATGTAATGCCAGTCAGTCATTAGAAGACAATCACACTCAAAAATCTGTTAGCATCGCAGTAACAGAAGCTTCCCCTTCAGAGGGAAAGGGGAACACCGGGGAAAGGTGTTTTAGTATTGCACATCCACACCTTTGAAATGTACATCGTGTGTACTTAAATCACTGCTTATAGTATAATCAATATGAGGAGGAGGTTGACAGTCTTAAGTTAATTATCTATGTGTTACATGAAAATATCCCTGAGTACAAAACTTTTATTATTTCACAGGTGATTTTCTGTTATGTCATTTCACCAAGGTTAGTTATAGAAACTAGTCATTCAACTGAAGAATTTTTCCTTTTTATACTGTGTGAATATCTGCAAAGTAAAGTACTCCTTATATCCCCGTGCAGTCCCTGAAGTATGCAGAGATGTCATTGCTCCTTATCTGATGTGAATGATGCTCATTTATTGTGTTGGTTCTCTGTGTTTTATAATGTACATGAATATAACCAAGATTCTCAACAGTGGCTCCTTTGCTGGCTTTGTGAAGGATGGTGTAGAAAACAAAAAATAGACTTTCAATTTTCCATATTCCCATATTTTTCCAAATAGGAAAAATAAAGATACCTGAGTCTTATTCTGTAATTACCTTTACATGTGCCTTCTAAAAATTTGTTGTATTATGAAGAAAATGTCTTGTAATTCCTGTGATCCTGTGTACACTTCACTGTCAGCCTCATTCTTCAGATCAGTGTGTCAGAAAGGCTGTCATTCACACTGACATTGGTTCACAGGTGTCCCTCAGAGCAGACGTCCTCCACTGGGACACAGGAGGACCGTCCTTGTCCTGAAAGGCTACAGAAGCTGAGATTTGGGATTTTTTTTTTTTTTTTAGATTTTAAAATAATGGCATATACATAAAGTCTTATAGGATGGGGTCCCAGTTGAAACATTAAATTCGTTTAATTCATGTGCATCTTATATACAAAGCCTGAGGAAATTTTTATAGTTTAATAATTTAGTAGATAAAACCGAGTTATATGGGTGGAACTGTCCAATTGTGGCATTATATACATGTCATAAAGTTTTAGATTTTGAATTTTGGGATTGGGGATACTTAGGCTATGTTGAGGGTGCATCATTAGCATTTAGAACCCTAATCTGATTTACACTTTTTCACAGAAGTCAGGAGCTGACCAGCTTAGAAACAGACTTTGTTCTTTGGTGTCACAGTAAATTTATAACTTGGAGCTCTTACCGTGACCTCACATTACTGGTAGCACTCTGCAGTCCTGTCTTCTGGTAAAGATAAAAAGCAAAGATTTGACTCTTGTCCACAAGTTATTTTCCCTTTGAGCAAAGGATAGTAGTCCCTTATGGAAGAAATTGATATGTAATTTTGCTTCCTTTGCTTTTGTTACCTTCTAAAGTTGAACAATTGTTTTTTAAATGATTCTGCCTTTTTGAACAGTGCATTTCCAGGCTATCTCTTGATGATTCAGACTTACTAACAGGCATTTTTCAGCTAGTCTCAATTTCCTGAACACACTGACTGTATCCATCTATTGTTACCAATTGCTTCCTGTTTCAGGTGCAGGTTCTATTGGTACTAATTTTGGGAAAAGGGAGGCTTACGCCTGGGGTGGACTTTTTACATGATCTAGTCTGTGAAAAGCCACATCAGTTATTTTAAATAATCTCAAATTAGGAGTTTTGACAGCATTCACAAGATGTCATTGGCAGAAAACTGATCGGTGTGACCTAGAATAATGTCTAGAATAACGTTTTTCTGGGTTAGAGAGCCCAAAAGGCTGCCCCTTCACCTCTTGACACATACAAGAGAAGGCAAGAGCAAGGGTGAGTATTTCTTGGTCCTAGATGAAGTTTGTGTGCTTACCGAGGAGTCATAAAAGAGGTCATTTTCAGCTATAACAACATAGAAGTTTCCCACCATTTATTAAGTTCATATAAAGGGCAAGTTGAGAAACTTACATAGTGGAGTGGATGGGGACCTCAGTTAGATGACCACTGTCTTCCCATGTTTTTATCATCTGCCATCTCTCATCATCGTCTCCAGTGTCTGTATCCTTCAAGAGTTGACAGCAACCCCATTGTGCCATCTCTTAGATGAAAAATGTGTTTAGTTCTCTACATGGAAGCATATTAGAGGTTTTATACCCATCGATGTATCCTCAGCCACCTTTTTGCAGAGAATGACACCAGTCGGAACTGATCTAAGAATACTGCCTTTACGTGATTTATTCTTTATTGAAGGCTGGAATTTCAAGAGTCTTTACTTTGAGCTGAAATCTTTACAAATAGGGAGCTTGGCAGGGAACATGACTTAGTTTTAAATTTAGAATATTATTTATATACTGTTAAAATTTGAGGTACTATAGTTTATATAAAAGTTGGATATTTAGATATTATATTTCAGTACTAGGAGCTTCTTTGCAACTATTAACATGACAAATTAATAAATATAATTATTGTCAGTAAATTATATTGAATTTTTTGTTTATTTTGTAGTGTTTCTGTAATTATCTGCACTTTGTGTGTATGTGTATACACACATGCATATGCTAACATGTAAATAACTTCATGTTATTCCTAATCTAAATAGCCATGGTATCTTTAATGTGTATTTACATTGTGTTATAAGTTACTTTAAAAATAAACTATGGAAGCGCGGTTTAATTTGTTATTTTATACTTGAAGACCCGCTGTCTTGGAAGGGTGCTGTCTTGGCTTCATGTTTAGAAAAATCAAGGTTCCTAGTAATGTGAATGAATGGTTATTTTGGATTTGGCTAAGTAGAAAGTGACAGCATAATCTGGTGACCTTTTCTTGACAAGTTGGTATGATGAAAGTAGGAAAATATTAATGATGGTATTAGCTATACAAGTGTCCAAAGAGGAGAGCAGTAATGGGCCATAGATAATATCAGCCATTAGTGTAGGCTTCCCTGAAATATATGTGCAAGTTAAAAATGTGCAATAGGAGGAATTTCAGTATGTAATTGCTTTCTTAGATTCCTATAGATATATCACCCTCCTGGTTATTATTTGACATCCACAAAAATTTTACTTTCCTCATATTTAAGAAAGAGAATTGTGTATTTTATGTTGAAAAATTGATTATTAGAGTGCAGCAAATGACCTTGCCAAGACTAAGGCTGACAAGTTGACCATTGGGCAGTCAACTGGGCTTGACCCAATGGATTACACTTTTCAGCAATCTCAAAAGAAGCAATAAATTCATGACACAAGACAAGCAAAGATCTTTAATCAATTGCAGTATGATTAGGAGAGAAATGGCTTAGTTTAAGTATTAAAAATCATAGTAGTTGAGCTACTGTGTAGGATTACTATGTTAGAAGAAATTGGCCTAATAGAATCCTTTTATGAAATAATAAAATAAACTAGCCCCTAGTGGTCAAACCTGCAATCATTTGAGTAACAAAATAGGAAATGTATTCCAGTTAATAATTAGAAATATTAGTTACTCTCACCTCCAGGAGGTAGAGTTTAAACTTGCACTGCTTACGGATGGACTATACTAAATACTCACTTGCAAAAATATGGAGTTTGAAAAACTGTCACAACTTTATAGAAAAGAAAGCAGCTTATAATCCTGTGATGAAAGCTACCATCTTGATACCATGCCATTGACTTGCATCCTGTGTTATAGGAAAAGCACTTTACCTTTTTGATGCTTCTTCTGCAAACCCTTAACTCCAGTGTAATCATGAGGGAAACATCAGACATACCCAGATGGAAGACATTCTACAGGGTATTTCTGAGCCCAATATGTCTCAAGATTATTAAGGTCATGAAAAATAAGGAAATATGAAAAGTTATCAAAAATCAGAGGAACCACAGGAGACAGGACATCTGAAGACAATATGGAACACTGTTTTGGCTCTTGTAAGAGAATGAAGACAATGGAAAAACTGGTGATGTTCAAATAAAGTCTAATGTTTGATAATTCATTGGTTGTTCTTATATAATTTTTATAATTCAAGGCAAATGCTTTGGCTTATTCAAGACAAATATTTTCACTTATTTCCTCATTAAGTTCTAATCTGAGTGTGCAAGATGTGGGTCCTGTTTACCACTCTGTCCCAGGCACTAGGGCAGAACTGAGAATGCAGTAGAGCAAGCCACTTTTATTAAATCAATGCATTTGTTAGCATTATAAACAATTTTAGACTTTAGAGGCTGTGTTTATGGCCTTGTGTTATCTTTGTGTTACCTTGCCTACGAATAGTATAAGTGATTCTCTCCTGTGAATGGACAGTTCACTGTGAAATTCTTTACATACTGATGGAGCAAATATACCCGTGCATATGAACATTAAGTACAAAAGTTAGATGTCAATTTGTTTTTATCACTACTAGACCTTGGTTGATTGAGCTGGATGAGTTGGGATAATGTTGAAGAACTCAACTGTCTAACCACCAGTAATTCCAAATTTGAGAAGGTAAGCTATGTTAAAGTTGAAGTTCTTAGACCAAAAAGATTGTGATGTATAACCAAAAAGAGAATTCAAAATCCTTTCCTAGTTACTACAACAGTTAGAACAACAGTTACTGCTTTTGGGAGAAAAAAAGAACATTTGAAACCTTGAACAGGAAACCACTGAGAGCACAGATCTCCCAAACACTGGTTGACATGCTTGCAGATGTCATTTCCAAATGTTTTGGATGAATGAGCCAAGTATGGCAGTTAACAGTTCATTTATTGATAGAAATGTTACTTAAAATATTCTGCCTTTCCACATTATCAGAAGAAGTCTACTGAAAAAAAATTCTCTGGATCAGGTTGGGAAAAGCACATGATAACATATATCTCTCAATCATGGTAGGTTTTGGTATTTAGCAGAATATATATATATATATATATGTATGCAAGATTTTTCAAAAAATAAATGAATTGACTTATCAATTGTCCAGTTTAAGTTTCAAACACATTTTTGGAGCAACTGAAGCAGAATCATTCCCTCTAACATTATTTGGAGTGCAGAGTATTAAATCTAAGCCAATCTGCTAGTACCTGTGTATGTATGTAAGTGTGTATTAAAGACGGCCTTCATTTCCATCACCCACAGGGAAAAGGGATCCCTGTGGCATCTGTATGAAACATTAGGCTTTTCCAAGTAAGATTTGGAAATACGTAACTACCTCCAAACTGATTGTGTTGATTAGGAAACTGAGGGCCACATCAACATGTTTCTTTAGAAAGGTAGGCTCTGACTATCAGTTCTGTAGATGTGTAGGTAGGCAAACTTATCATATGCTTGGTCTTGCAAAGTCAGTCTGGACAGGATATTCTCTAGGGCTGAGAATGTAATTCAGTGACAGCACTTGCCTAACATGCACAAGGCCCTGGGTTCTATCCCCAATATGATTGGAAATGTGTCTTCCTTCAAGAATATACATGTAATGGGAAACAAAAGGTAAGACCCATAAAAAGTATAAATAATGTATTAATCTGTTTATGTCTAGCAGCCCATTTTTGTAATACCCATAACAAACTTTTTTTCCTTGTTCCTTGAATTGTTCAAGATAGCATATATGAATATCATGCAAAAATTCAAAAAATTGCAATCATTGGCATAAATAAGTTAATTATGCAAAAGTAGCTTACTAATGTAAATACTAGCTAATAATAAAGGTTGTGGGGCATATGGGAACTGTACTATTGATATAAGGATGTTACAGGAATATCCAGAATCACAAGGAAAAATTAATAATCCAAATAATACAAGGGAAATAATGTATTTCCAAACCTGCTAGGCTACCAGATGTCTAATATGCCAAATTCATTTTCTCTTAAATCAAAGAATGAATTCTAAGAACAACAGAGGTTAAGAGCAGGAAATGTTTACTAGTGGTAAAACTTCTAAGAGAAGAGGTCCAAATTGGGTTGCCAGAGACCCCTTCTCAAGGGAGTGTGTAGAGCAAAACCACGAGATGAGGCAGGTCTAAGATGGGACAGTCCTATTAAATTACTAGTTGCTTAGGTAACTAGTAGGGCAGTACTTGCACTATGCAATTATTAATGTAACTAAAAATACAGATATGAAAGTAGTACGGTGTTAGCGTTATATTACTTCTTGTTTTGTGGTGCTAGGGATTGAATGCATGACCTTCTGTGTGCAAAGAATGTACTTTGTCACAAAATTGTAGCAAGTATATCCCAGCATGTGCAGAAGTGCAGCATATGCTAAAACAAATTTAGTAGTCTAAATTGTTAAACTTAATTGAAATGGTTAATAATTGATTATAAATATGGATGAAAACATTTTATGCAAAAATGTAGGAGAATTTTAAAATCCTGTCAACAGAATTAGAAGAAACACGACACTTAGAAAAGCATTCATGGATTAACAGGAAAATTTGGCAATAAAGATTCAGAAAATGGTAAAAGTAACCTGAGTAACCTGGCATTTGGTCAGGTCTGCACCCTGTAACCGTAGCCTGTAGTTACATCAATGGAGGAGTAGGTGTCCTAGTGATATACTGGAGGGCAGATTATGCTGAGTGCAAACAGGCTTTGAAAGGTCAGTAATGTCAGTGGTGGGGGGCCAATGTGTGGGCTTAGCTGAGCTCTCACGTGTAGAGGCATTAATGAACTAGGAGGAGACTGGCCATTCATCCTTTTCTGTCTTGTCAGTCTTAGCCATTGACATTTTTGTCGAGTCACTGGAGTGGGCCCTTTATTTCATACTGAAGGTAGTGTGTGAGCTAAGTAAAGACCCAGACCTAGGGAGGTACTGAAATGGCCTTACAGATTGCTGTAGACATGGAAATACAGTGAGCAGTTTCTGGCTAAAGAAGGATTAGAGTGGCTCAACAAGGAATGAGTTAACTTTGGAGTCTCACAGAGATAATTAGGGATTGGGAGAAGCCTTTGGGGCTTGATGAAAGGAAGAAGAAGGCTAACTGGGCCAAAAGACAGAAAGGGAGGGGCAGGGCCTAACTAGGGCACAAATGAGCATGAACATAAGAGCTGTTTCCCTCTCAAGGCAAAAAACAATTGAGTTACAGTCCTAGGAGAATTGACAGTAAAACCCACAGGAAAATGCATAATAGAAAGAGTGTTGAAGGTCAATCATTGAACAGGAGGAGGGTGAGAAGGAAGTAAGACAATTTAATCTCTGGGGAGAAGTGACAGAGTACCCTGAAAAACAGATCTTCTATTCAGATAAGAAAGACTTGAGGGTGGAGGCCTAAGGGTGAAACCAAGTCAGAGCAGTGCAGACTGATAGGAGGAAGCAGGTGAAATGCCGAGATGCATGGGCAAGGCATTTATCTGTCAGTCTTCATTTGGGGACAATGTGAGGAAAACGGGGGAGGTTACTTGCGATTTCCACAAGGAGGGATTGTCAGGGCACAGCTTTGTTCTGGAGCAGAGTACCCACTGCAGAGGGTCTTGGATGTAAACAGCCGTTGTGGTGCTATAGATGACCTGGAAGGGTCCCATCCACTTGGGCTGTAGGGACCAAGGGTTTAAAACTTTAATCAAAACCAGTTTGTTAGCCAGGCTATCCTCATAAGGGTACCTTTCAGGAGAGGGCAGAAGGTTAGTCATGCATTGTATTTCTTCTCTGGCATGTCACAGAACTGGTCGATAATATCCCATAGCACTGGTCTCTGGGCTGAGGTTTGGCCCAAGCAGAAGGGTGCAGCCATATACAATCTCAAATGGGCTATAGCTCATAGGTCTTGGGGGGCAGCTTAGATGCAAAGCAAAGTACCTGGGAGCAGGGAAACTCAGTCTTTTTTTAACTGAGTGTGAGTTTAGTGAGGTGGGCCTGCCTTACTGGACAGTTGAGGAATTGTGAAGATTCCATTGAACCCCAAGCAATTTAGACACCTGCATAATTTGACTAAGAAAAACTGGGCCATTATCTTAGGTGGGAAAGACAATATGGGAATAATGTCAGCTAAAAAGAAGTGGAGAACGGGTGAGATCTTTTCCAAACCTGTGGTAAAGGCCTCTATCGATGAACTTCTGCACTCCCAGCGTGTGGATGAAATCAGTTTGCCATCCTGAGGTGGAGAAAACCTCATACTTAATGGGCAGGAAAGGGAGGAGGCTTCAGAAATCCCTGAGTTGTGGTCACATGGCAGAGCATTGAGTGGTGACAGTGTTTTACAAAGAGTTTTCTAAGAAGGAAAGCAAGCAAGGGCTCAAGCATTCTGGTTAGGGATCCATAGCCTGCATAAAAAGGATGAAAGAATGGTTTGGGTCTGTAAAGTGGGGAGGGGGAGCTTTCCCTGACTTAGAAACCATCCTTTTTTTGTGGGAAGGTCTTGATATTGTTGACGTTCAGAAAGGGAATACACTGGAGTTACAATAGAAAGGGCAAAATACTGATCCCTAGAGGCAGAGAAGGGGAGGCTGGCTGCCTCTTTAGCAGTTTTATCTGCAAAACCATTTCCATTGGCTATAGGGTCTGAAAGCTGTCTTCTGCAATAAAGACCATATACCCAAGTTGGCATAGGGAGGCCTGCAGAAGGGCTTTAATGAGTGGGGCATTATTGCTTGAAGACCCTTGGAATGTGAGAAATCCCCTTTCTGCCCAGATGGCAGCATGTTTATCTAATACATGGAACACGTGCCTTTAATCTGTATAGATATTATCTTGTAAGCCCTTAGTGTAAATGCATGGGTCAGAGTGCTTGGTTCAGCCTGCTAAGAGGCAGTGGACTGAAGGCGAGCTGCAGCTTCTATAGTGGAATCACTAGAGATGATTGTGTATCCTGCCCTGGCAAGGAAGCTGGAGGTGGGCTTATACAGAATCCCATCAGTAAATCAGAGTTGGGGAGGGGAAGGCTGGAGATGAGAGGAAAAGGGGAGATTACTAGCTGAATAGAGTCATACAATCAATCAGGTGGCTTTGGCCCTTTAAAGTGAGCCAGGTTAATGAGGTGAGAGGCTGGGTTAAAATCAGAGGCCAAGGCAATGGTACCCATGGAAGTTTCTATGAAAAGTGTAGAGCTGAAGAAGGCCAGGGGCACAGAGAAAGTGCAAAAGGTGGGATGAACATATGAGCCCCTGAAAATTATGGGAGGATTAAAGGGTAAATGGAGTATATCTACTGACTTTGCATGCCTCTCATGCAGGCATGGGAGCCAGCCTAAGACAGTAGAGCCAAGCTGTTTAAACAGGAACACAATGGGGCATGGACTTGGATCCTGGGACTTGGCCACTGCTCCTAGGTGATTTACAGCATTAGACCCAGGAAAACTAGAGAGACAGTTTATCCTAAGGATGCATTTTATTACCCAATCAGCACCAGATGTTAGGAGAAAAAAAAAAAAAAAAACTACAGAATCTGTAGGCAGGCCCTCAGACCTCACAACAGGAACTTATCAATTTGGCCTCCAAAGTTTATAATAACAGATCTAAGTAATCAAAAGCAGATTTCTGAAGTGCAGATGTTAGCCTTCATGGTAAGAAACCTTCAGGCTGGACCAAACCCCTAGCCAGTGCTTAGAAGCACGTCTAAGGCCTCCTTGCACAAGGGCATCCCTTTGGGGCCATGCTCCAAGTGCCACCAACTTGGCCATTGGGTCAAGGAATGCACAAATCCTGGGATTCCTTCAAAGTTGTGTCCTTCATATGGGGCCTGCATTGGAAGTTGGACTGCCCAGTGCTGATGTCCACCCCAGGGCCCCCTGGCCAGCTCCTTCCCAGACCTTCTTGGCTTGACCACTGAAGACTGACTCCATCCAGAAGCTTTGGAAGCCTCCTGGAATACCTTGGACATCACACTCCTGGTAACTCTTACAATGGAGGATGAATCCATCCCACTCCTAATCGACACTGGGGCCATGCACTCTACTTTGCCTTCTTTCCAAGGACCAACCTCCTTGGCCCCGATTAGTGTTGTGGACATTGATGGTAAAGTCTCCAGATCCTTAAAAACTCCCACCATCTGGTGCCAACTAGGTCAACACCTTTTCCCACACTCAGTTTTAGTCATCCCTACTTGTCCTGCTCTTCTTTTAGGTGGGACTTACTAACCAAGTTGTCAGCTACTCTGATCACTCCCAGGACACAACCAATGCTTATAGCCATCTTCTGACTCCTTCCCCTCTTACCCAGGCTCACATCATTTCCCCCTTCTCGATTCCAGAGTCTGGGAAACTTCCTCCCCATACCTGTCTTCCTCCCAACAGCCACTGAATATTCCTCTCAAACCTAACCACCCCTGTCCTGCCCAACAACGATGCTCCATCCCTGACCTGACCTTATGAGGCTTACAACCTATCATTTCTCATCTTTTGTGATTGGCCTCTTAATTCCTATAAAATTCCCTTACAACACTCCCATTCTCCTGGTACAAAAGACACAGTGGCTTTTCTAGGCTGGTACAAGATCTCCAAGCTATCAATCAGATTGCCCTTCCCACATACTCCATCATGCCAAACCCCCACATACTTCTGTCCTCTGCCCCTCTATCACTCATTACTCTGTCTTAGATCTAAAAGATGCCCTTTTCACTCTCTCCCTGCATCCTCTTTGCTTTTAACGGGACAGACCCTGCCAAGTGAACCATAAACTGAGCCAGACCAGTATCCCTGTTCAGACTGGTTTCTTTGAGCTTATCAAAATTAACTGCCTTATGGGTCACCTTGCAAAGTCCCTCTACCAAATCAGAAACCATGTGATTTCCATTTGCTATGTCCCCAGATCCTGCCTGATACTTTGCTTAGCTTTTCCTGGGGTACAGCTGCAATACCAGCAGAAAATTGGTATGAAAGAAATGCTTTTCATCCCCATAGGACTGGGCCAGAGTGTCATTCCTGCTCATCTCAGAAGACTGAGGCTGGAAGATCACCTCACGTTCAAACCCAGCTGGACTGCTCAACAGATTCACAGCGGAACTTCACCAAAACTTCAGAGAAGAACTAATACTGATACTCCTCAAACTCTGTAATGAATCTGAAAAGGGAGAAACACTCCAAAATCAATCTTGAAGCCACAATTACCCTGATACCAAACTAAACAAGGGCTCCACACACAAAAAGCAAACACCCCATCAATTTAAGGGCCATTTCCTTAATGAACATAGATTCAAAAGTCAACAAGATGCTTGTAAACAGAATTCAACAAACCATTAACAAGATTGTATATTTTAACCAAGTTGACTTCATCCAAAGGATGCAAGGATGACTCTACACATGTAAATCAGTAAGTATAAACAGAGATAAAGCTAAAAACACATGATGCTCTCAACAAAAGCAGAAAAAGCCTTTGATTCTCTCAAATATCCATTCATGATTTTAACAAAAACCTGGAAGAAAATAGATATAAAAGTACTCTACGTCAAGCTGCCAAATCCACTACCAAAATCCTACTAAATGTGGAAAAACTGAGAGCATTTCCTATAAAATTAGAAACAGGACAAGGGTATCCACTCATCACTCCTGTTCAGTATAGTACTTAAAACTTTAGTCAGAGCAATCAACAAGAGAAAGAGAAGAAAGGAAGTAGCAAAGAACTCAAATTATCTTTACTTGAAGATTACATGATCCATTACATAAAATAACTGAAAAACTCCACTGGAAGAATGTTAGAACTAATTAAATTCAGCAATGTGGCAGAATACAAAAGCAACATACAAAAATCCATAGCATTCCTATAGTCAATAATGAATCTAACCTGAAATAAATCAGGAAAACAATACCATTCATGGCAGCCTCAAAATATTAAATACCTAGAAATTAACCTAATCAATGAATTGAAAGAAGTCTATAATGAAACTATAGTATTCTGAAAAAGAGGCTGAAGAGGACATTAAAAAATGAAATGAATTTCCTTGTTCTTGCACAGGCAGAATCAGTATTGTCAAAATGGACCATATTACAAAAAATGATGTATAGCTTTAATGCAATGCCAATGAAAATACCCACAACATTCTTCAAAGAATTAGAAAAACTAATCCTAAAATTTATATGGCCCATGTCTTAGTTATTTCTCTTGTTGCTGAGACAAATTCTTGACACACAAATTTAAGGAGAAAGGATTTATTTAGCTCACAATGTATAGAGCTTTCTGTCCATAATCAGTTGGCTCCAAGGTAGGACTGTGTGCACAGGGGCAACAGTTCACAGGAGCAGAAGACAACAAAAGCAACAAGAGCAAAAGGAAGGAGCGAGCCTCTGTGTGTCCTGGATAGTGTATGCAGGTGTTACAGATTACAACCTAATGATCCACTTAATACCAGCTAAATTAAATCATCATGGTGCTGTGTGTAGATGGTCCACCTGAGGAAAGTTGCCAGCATAAACAGAGATGTGGAGAAGACGAGTGAGGCATTGTGGGTTTCTCTAAGTGTTGCTGTTTTGAGCCATTGGCTCTCCTGGAGGAGCTTGTCATGACTAGCTTCCCCAGTGTGAGTGAGTTCGACCATTATCATCGGAGGAGTTCAGGACCTTGTTGGTGAGGGTGGCTGTGGTTCACTTTGGGGGAGCTCTGGTCCTTACATTGAGCATTGCTTCCTGGCTCCAGAGAGGAAGATGCGTGCCATTTAATCTCCAGGACAAACTTGTCTTGCTGCATTCTGGCATGTACTCAACTGTTCTTATCCTTGGAGGAGCTCTGGATCTCCATGTTGCTGAGGATGGCTGTGGTACTTTTCAGGACAGCCCTGGTTCTTATTTTGAGCATGACTTCTCGGCTCCAGTGTAGAACCCTCAACTTACTAGCGCAGCTCCTTCACCCCGCTGGCATAGACTTTCTAGCTTTCACCACTAACCTTTGGACCTTCCAAGCACAGATCCATAAAACAGACTGGCGTGGGTCCTTCTTGTGGGCTCTAGGCCTCCAGCTGGACTTGTGGGAGGCATTGTCATGGGCTGTAGGTTTTCATCTGGACTCATGTGGGATCCAGGTCCTTGACTGAATATTCTGAGTCTGTAATGTTGTGGACAGATTTCCTGCATTTTCTTGTGTTTTACTCTGCATGACCATCATAAAATAATATTATTAATTCTGTGTCCTGATTCTAATTGTTCTCTGCACAACCTCTGACTACAACAGCAGGCATCCACAAGCCCAGCCCTGGACAATGAACCAATGATAAATTCTAGATTCAGCTACCTCCAAAAAGCCTGCGCTCCTTGACTGCATGAGGCTTTGGGGGAACATCCAGACACAAAGCATAACATTCCACTCCTGGCCCCTTGAAGACTCATACACATCACTTTGTTTCCAAAGATATTTAGTCCATCTCTAAGAGTTGCGAAATTCCTAACAGTTTCAGCATCACTGAAAAGTACAAGATCTAATTTTCCTGAGATGTAAGGCAAACTCTTAGCTGTGGACCCCTCTACAAATGAAAAACAGTTAAACACTTCCAACATTCAATGTGACAAAGAAAACATTTCCATTCCAAGAGTTATAAATGGGGATACAAAGAATGAGACCAAAGCAAGTCCAAAATCCAGCAAGACAGACCTTAAGTCCTGTAGCTTCATGTGCAGAATCTGAGGCCATCCGTGGCAAATTGTGACACGGAACTGCTTAACTAACTATTCCTCTATGGCTCTTCTGGTGGCTGGATTCCATAGTTTCTCTTTTGGGGTGGATTTGCTACGTCCTTGCAGCTTTCCTCAAATGATCCAAATGTTCTTGGTTTCTCCAAACTTCTGGGGTCTCCACTGAACTTCTGGCTTCCCACTCACAGCTTCACACACTGCTTTCTCAGGGGCATACTGCTTGACCTCCCAGGGCTTTTTTAGAAATCTGGGTTGGAGGTTTCTTAACCACACAGCTCTTGCATTCTGCATGCGCCTAAAGCCAGCAGTATGTGGCTGATGCTAAAGTATGCTGCCAGCTGAAGCAGTAGCCAGGCTTCCTTCTCTTGGCTGTAAGAGTCAAGCTTCTGAAGGGTCACTGAGCACCTTGAATCTGAGGAACAAATTTTCTATGCTGCTGCTGTTCTGGAACATGGTGCAACCACTGCTATTCTGGAACATGTTGCTTTGCATCTGTTTTCTCAAAGAAAGTTTTTTAACTTTGCAGTTTTGAGGCTGCAAAGGGTGGTGTACTATTGCTTCTTGTGATGGCCTCTGACTATCATTTGTATTCTCCTATTCCATCTCAGTGATCCAGATTTCCTTTGCTCTATCTTTGTAGTCCTCAGCTTTACTGGTACTTCTCTTCTGACTAAACTTACAATGTTTTTAAATCATTATTCTGGGCTCTTTCCTCTTGCTTCTCAACATAGATTCTCAAC
Organism: Dolichotis patagonum; assembly: GCA_004027295.1. Lineage (NCBI taxonomy): Eukaryota > Metazoa > Chordata > Mammalia > Rodentia > Caviidae > Dolichotis > Dolichotis patagonum. The sequence continues at coordinate 28,523 of PVJX010003719.1, forward strand.
CCAACTTTTACTGGGTTTAAAAAAAAAGCCAGCAATAGTCATTCCATCATCTCAATATTAGACTTCCTTGAATTTCTTCTGCCAGTTTAGTCTGCTACCCTTAAACTTAGTCTCAGGAAGTCTCTGGACAGGAACAAAATGCAGACAAACTTTCTGCTAAGCCATAACACCCATCATCTGGATTCCAACAGACAATTCATTCCTTCTTCTCAGTGAAACTTCCCACCCCTAGTCTTTCCTGCCAGATTTCTATTCTGGTCTTCTGAGCTGTTACCATAATCTACCATAAAGAATAGCCTAAGATGTTCCAGCTCTACTTTTTCAGCCAGCATCTCCAAACCTTTCCAATCTCTTCCCACAAGCCATTACCAAGAGCTCTTGAACCACATGGTCTGGTATAGTCACAGCAAGTGACCCCACTTCTGGTGCCAAATTCTGTCTTAGTTACTTTTCTGATTGCAGAGACAAAATGCCTGACACTCATAGTTAAGGAGGAAAGGTTTATTTAGCTCACAGTTTTCAAAAGTTTTTATCAGCTGGCTCCAAGTAGGGTGTGGTACATCAGCAACAGTTCATGTTGGTGGAAGAAAATAAAAGCAACAAGTGCAAAAAGGAGAAGCAATCCTCTTTCTGTCCCTATGTTATTGTTGGTGTAGCAGTCACATCCTAAATCTAGACAATGAACCAATCATAAACTCCCTTTGAAACTTCCTGTGTGTTTTGACTTCTTTATTCAAAGAGTAAAAGAGAATACCCTTCCTCCTAGACTATAAGATGTTGGCACACTTTCAACAAAAAACAGGAACTTTGTACTGTCAACCGTGGTCACTAAAATATTCCTAATTTCAGACAGATCTCTAAATAATAAAACAAAATTCATGTCAAGTAGCATTAGATACAATTGTGTATCTGAATGCATCAATATATGGACAATTTAAGTTACAGTGGAATATATTTCCATGTTTTTTCATGACTATAAATAAAACATTAGATTTTCATCATTCTAAATTTCTAGCCATAGTCCCCATTACCTAAAAGTACATGATCCATTCAAAAAATGTTCTGGTAATTCAAATTTTAAGACATCACTGCCTGAAATTCTCTCCCCAGGAGACCTGTGTCTTATAATACCATTGACTTTTTGCTTTGGATGAGGTAAGCCCTCCCTTAACAGTCACCTGTTGCAGGAACATGTATGCTGTTGTGTTTACTCCTTGAATTATTAATTGATCAGTTACTTTTTAAATGAGGCAGGTCACTGAGACTGGGTTTGCAAGGAATGAGTGTGAACAGGTTACAGCAGTGAGAAGGTAGCTTGAGCTGGGAGAAGCTAGTGTAGCCTAGGGTTTGACATTCATGGAGTCTCTTCCAACTTGTGAAGGAAAGGAAAGGAAATTGGCTAGCTTTCTATTGTATTTACAGTGTTACAGAAAAACCAGTATCATACCAAATGGAAGACACTTTGCACCAAGGAATCTAGAAGGCAATTCTTTGTTATGCTTGTGGGCAAAGGGGAATCTTAGTTCCAAATGAGCAGCACAGAGGCAGTTTTGGGTTCAGTTTAAATGCAGTTTTTAAACAGAAAATACAAGGCCTTACATGATTGGTCACATGGGCTGAATTAAGTCATATATTGTCAAGTAAACTAACTCTACATACATTTGCTTAAAAGGAATTGTTTATCAACACATAGGAACATCCTGGAGACAAGGGGAGGGATTCAAGTGGATCAAGCAGAGTTAAAAAGTATTTTGACTGGGTTACTTTACCCCAACCAGAGTCCTTGAAGTTAGTTAGAAGCAATATATTTTTTCTTAATTAAGGGAAACTAGCTGAGAATTATCAGATTGACCCAGCACATTATTCAATGAAAAGCAGCTGGATGCAGACAGTCAAGGCTGACTGAAGTTAGCAGGCTAGCTACATGATAAGCAGCAGAAGCATGGTCACAGGCCTCCAACTGACCTCTAGCTTTTACTGTTAAAAACCTATAATTTTGCTGTTCTATAAGTGTGCCCATGTATCATTATTCCTCAACACAGTAGCAACTGAAAAAGATGCAGCTAACCCATTCCAACTTCTTTTGATGAAATTCACATTTGCTTTTGTATAAACATGGAAAAAGTCATAGGAATGCTGACTGATCTTCAGAGAAAAATATAGAAGCTTTAAAAGTACTTTATTTGGGAAGATACAAACATTGTTAATGTAACTAAGAAGCTATTTTATACAGTTTCTTTCAATTTTTGTTTCTAACAGTTAAATGAATTATTCTCTCATCATGTCTCCTAATCAAGTCTTCTCTCCTGTGTGTGTATCTGTGTGAATGCAGTTAAATAATCCTAAATGAATGCTCTTACAGATAATTACAATGATGCTATTTACTTACTGTGGCACTTTAAGGTGATAATAATGGTTAATTTTTTCAAATTGTACATTTTTATTCAATATTTTGAAAAAATTTTCTTATTTATTGAATATCATTTTAGTGACAATGTCAAACTATAGAGATTATCCTACTTAAACATATTACATCCCTTCTTTTTTGGTAAATTAATGCCAATATAGCTTTTTTAACATAAATTTCTCAATCTTAAGTACTTTTACTATTTAAAACATTTTTATTATAAAAAGGAAATAACTCCAGAATTTCAAAACAAGATAATAGTACAGTAACAATAATTAATACATTGCATATTGTTATCTTTAAAGTAGTTAGAGTACAAGATATAAGCATGAGATATTGTCCAAACAATATTAGCACAAACCTTTCTTTTCAATGAACTAAGAGAAACTAAGGGTATATCTATCTTGGCTATTTTGTATATTGATAATCTCAGTGGAATCCCAGTGTTGTTTTATATCTCTCAGATGACCAATGATGTTGAATATTTCTTCATATATTTATTTGCCATTTGTGTTTCTTCATCCATAAAAAGTGTTTATTCACTTCAAACAGCCATATATGTATATACATACATTTTTTCTTTTCTCTTCCTTCCATTCCCTTTCCCTGCCCCCCATCACAGTTTCTATTTTCTTTTGAACAGTTTCTTCCCAATTTACAATATCTAGTGTACATTTTGGGACCTATTTACTTGTTAAGCTTCTCACACTAGTGAGACTATATGATGTTTACACATGTGGGTCTGATTTATTTCACTTATGAGTAAGGTCTCAAGTTACATCCATTTACTTATACAACTCACAAGTTTATCCTTTTTTAAAAAAAATTTTAAAGAGAAAAACCAAAACAAAACAGAATAAAGGGTAGCAACAATACAGAATTCCAAGGAAAAAAGGAAAAGAACAACAACAAAAAAACCTGAGAAGTTATTACTTGACCAATTACATACTGACTTCTTGGAAATAGTTGTTCAAATTACTAAGTTAAAACATGTAAAGCAGACATTCAAACAGTGAGACTGTTAACAGTTCTACTCCACGATCTGACAAAAACAGCAATATGGTCATCCATCTTACCCACTCAAATATACACGCAATTATGTCAAAAGGGTAAAATTAAACACAACAAAACAGAACAACGTGGATCACAAGAAAGCAATGTAAGAGACATAAATTTCAAAACTAGACAATTGGAGATATTCACTCTCTATCATATTGACTCTTGTTTTCTTCCAAATAGTTGTCCATGTTGTCACATACAGGGAATTCACATGAAACAACGTAAGTTTATCCTTCTTTATGGCTATGTAGTTCTCCATTATGTAAAAAAAACCCACATCCCTACTGAGTTGCTTAGTTAAACTTCTAAATTTCTCAAGTTGACACAACGTATCAACCATTACACTAAGTTTTAAATTACATTTTCAATTTCATCGCCTAATATCAAGTTATTTAGAATTTTTATATCTTCTCAATTTAGTTTTGGCCATTTGATTGTGTCTAGGATTCTGTCCACTTCTGTGTTTCTCATCTTACTGGAGTACAGATTGTCAAAGTAGGTATTGATGATATGGATTTCTGTAGGATCTGTTGTGATTTTCCCCCTTCATTCCTATTTGCTTGAATTTGTGTTTTTTCTTTCCTCTTTTTGATGAGGTTGGCTAATGGTTATTCAATTTTATTCTTTCAAAGAACCAAGTAGAAGTAAACCAAAACAAAGGTTAGCTATCTAAGTCATGAATGAAAGAGAAAAGAAGGGGGGAAAACCCACCAGAGAACAAAAATAAGCACATACACAGAAAAAAATGAAGAAACAAACATATAGAAAGAAAAGTGAAACAAGACAAAATAGAACAGCAAAAAAAAAAAAAAAAGTGGGGAGGGGTCTACCCAACCACTTCTATTCTGTGTGTTTTTGTGCCCAAGCACTACACTAGTTCACCTAATTTACCAACTGTTTGCTCATATTGTTACTGCTGCTCCAGGCTTCTAGTCCTACCTTCCCATAGTATGTGCCCCAGCTGGGGTCCTACCATGTCACCTGCTATCTTACCAGTCTGCCTGAGCCCTCTGAATGGAGGGAAGAGTCACCTGTGGACTCTCCAGCCTGCCAAAGTCCTCTAGATAGAGCAAAGGGTCTTTATAGGCCCCCTGGGGTGCTCTGCATGAAAGGAGGGGTCACCCAGTGATCTCCGCTTTTGCCATTTTGATTTGCCTTTTGTTCTGGGAAAATGGATGAAACTTGAGACCATCTTTTAAGTGAAGTAAGCCAGAAAGCTAAATATCATGTTTTCTCTTGTATGAGAAACTACAAATGTAAATAAATGCATAAAATAAGGAGAGATGATAGGAGCTAGAAGGTAGACTCTTAGAGATGGTGAAAGGGGTGGGGAGGGCAGAGAGGGACAGGATGATAAAGGGATTGAAACAGATCAAGATATATGCGTGTAACAATTTCCCCAAAATGAATAAACATTACTGCTCCTAAAGCAAGAACTCTAGCATGCAAAGGCTACCAAGAACACTTCCAGGAGCTGGAGTGATAATTCAAGGAGGAAGATGTTGCTTAAATTTACATATAACAAATATGACTATCATTTCTAGCTCCCTGCTTTCCTCTCTTCCTGTCCCCAACACTGAAATTGCGCAGTCATGGGGAACAAGTAGGTAAAGAGATTGGTGATACATCAGTGCCTCCATCTTTTTCAGCCAATGAAAGTCTTCAATTTTTTTAAGAAAACAGAGGGCTTTACTTTAGTGACTATTGGACCATCTACTTGAATTATAACTTGGATCTTGTTTTGTTTTGCTCTGCTTTAATGCCAGTCACTGTTAGGAGAGGACATAGTTTCATTCTGCTTTCAGACCTACTAAACCATGCTTTGAAACATTTCCGAGCAAAATGCATTATTACAGAAATCCTTTTTCTATTCATTTTCTATTTGAAATCACTCCACTGAGTTTTGTAGAAAGTAGTGTTAAGAAACGTAGGACATTTCAGGATTGGCAAATTCTTTATTAAACTTTATTCTGACTTTTGTGGTTATTTTGTATCCTAGCTCCAAAAAGCAAGAAAGTACAAGCTCACATGACATTTACTGGTGAATAAGTTAAAGACCATAATGAGTGAAACAAAAGCAACTTTTATCCATCCTTTTCATTGAGAAATGGTTAAAAATATATGGTGCTCAAAAAGTTCATCTGTAGATTTAAGAAAAATTCATTTTTTTCATAAATGCATATTTTAATGGGTAAAATATTTGAATTGCTTTATATTAAAACAATATAGATGGGCAAATTTGCTACTTTTTAAATAGTTTATTATTTTTGAGACAGAGCTTTTCTATGCAACTTAGGCTGATTTTGAACCTTGAGCTTACCATGTAGCCCAAGTTGGCCTCAACTTTAAGATAATCCTCCTGCCTCAGCCTCAAGAGAACTGGGATTACAGGCATGCACCACCATGCCTGGCAAATTCACTACTTTAATCCATAACCCTCTGTGTAAGCCGAAAATCCATTTATATTCGGAATTCTACCAGATCAGTAAATAACATTTTGAGGTCAACCTTGTGAAACAAGGAACATACATTGGTTTCTGCCCCACTTCGTAACATAGAACTCCTAAAATCCTTTGAATTTCCTAGGCAATAGGGATGCTAGATGTATCCTTTGTTCTAATATTTGGTCTTTGACCCAGGTTTCTAACACAGAACCCTAAAATTCTTTGGAAATTTTTGGGTGATAAGAGCATCATTTGTTCTAATGATGGAACTTTTGGTGGCTTCTGGGTGACGGCTAGAGAAAGACCAAATTATGATTAGAAGCTTACAACTTTTTTTTTTTCAGCCCCAACTCCCAATCACCACGGATAGGAGACCAACTGAAGATTAAGTTAATAATCAGACCAGGTCTATGTGATAAACTTTCCACCAAAATTTCTGAAGGCCAAGTTTCAAGGGCTTCTGGGTTGGTAAATGAATCTACCTGTTAGAGAGGTAGCAAAACCAAACTCAGCAGGGACAAAAACTCTTGACATCTGAGGCTCTTCTGAACCTTACTGTAGGTGTAACTTCATCTGACCTTTCATTTATAATCTTTTTTTATTTATAATCTTTATCATATCCTTTATTATATAATAAGCTGGTAAGCGTAAGTGTTGACAAGAGTGTTCTATAAACAAGTTGTGGAAACCGAACAAAAAGGGCAGCAACAGTGTGTAATCTGAGGATTCACCACTTGAGATTGGCACCTGAGTGGGGCAGTCTTGTGGGACTGAACTTTTAACCTGTGGGGTCTTTGTTAATTTTAGGTAGACAGTAACAGAATTAAGTGGAATTTTAGGACACCTGATTAGTATTTGCAGTGAGACCTGCATTGTTCAAGGAATCCCTGGCCTGACTGGGTATCAGACAAGGCATATTGAGAGTGGTATCAGTACAGAGGAAAACTAGCTTGTTTTACTTTGTAACTTAAAATTGGCACATGGTCTCTAGTCTTACACTTATGCCTCTATGACCTTGGATGGGTCACCGATTTCCTTGAGTTTCAGGCTGTTTGTAAAGTAACGTGATGGGAACCATTTATGTCTCAGCATGGCTTTCATTGCTCCCTCTTAAGAAGTTTATGAGAGCAATGGAAAATATATGTATATTCAGACACTAAAGTTATGCTAGACTGATGGGAATACAACTGTCTCAACACCAGTCCGTGCGCCTCAGACAGAATCCATGAGCTGGATGAGTTTCAGAGGCTTCTGCAACTCTAACATCCTATGACTCTGTCCACATTTTTATTTTCAATCAGATAAGCACTTCACTGAGAGACCACATGTACACTTGTATGTACACAGCACACACACACAAGGAGTGACATACAACATTTATAAGCGATGTGAAATTTCCAGTAAAACACATATCTGGGTATGGGTATCAATTTAGATACTGAATCGTGATGTTTGGGTGTGGTGAAAATAACAATATATTTGATATATGGAAATGAGTAAAATAAATCAGAGGTAGCAATGAATTTTAACAGGAGTGTGTGAATAAGACTTTTATTACAATATTTATTAAATTATCCTGTAGCAGTATAGGTTCGTCTCATGCTACCCATAAATTCCATGTAGAAAAACTACACTGATTCAGAGAACAGATTAGAACATAATGATTTTCAAATGAAGACAGAGAACCTTACCAATTTGAAATACATATTTTGAACATGATTTTCAAGTAATTACTTTTTACATTTTCAAATAAATACAGAGCCATATCAATTTGAAATACATATTCTGAACATGAATTTGAAGTAATTTTTACATTTTCACACAAATAGAGAAGCTTACCAACTTGAAATATATATTTTAAACATGATTTTTAAATAATTTTGTATATTTAGCATGCATATTGCTAAAATATTCAGTTGAAATTATTTCACATTTTTGATTTAGTAAATAAGATAAACTGCCATATTTCTGTTTGAATAGTTTATCCTTAGGGTAGTGTGAAGCTATTTATTATTTTAAGCAGTTAAAAATGGTTTTTCTGAATACAACTGAGAAGAATTAAAGTGCAAATTAATATTTTGAATTGTAATGTCACATCCAATTTTAGGAAAGTATAATAAATATGTGATTTGTTTTTTCAGAACCAGTGTTTTAATAAAGGGAGTGGGTAGAGACAAAATTGAAAGAAAGACAAAAGAAAAATTTTTGCAGATCACACAAAATTACTTTCTGAATAGTTAAAAATTTACTGCAAGCAGAGGAAAAAAAGCATAAAAGCTAGGATAAAGATGCATTAGGTTTGAAAGTATCAGGAATTATCAATAGTTTAAGATTTGCTAGTGGTATATACTATTACTATCCAATTTTATAATGGAATGGATAAAATTACAGTGAAATTATACCTTGAATCACTTCAGACTGTTGCATGATGTGTAGTAAATAGAAAGAAACTACATGTCACTAGCATTTTCCAATAACCAAATGGAATCATTCATGTACAAATTATATAATGTTAAACAAATACAACCACTAAGAATTTACAGAAGAAAATAAAAATCTGTTAAGTTATATTGAACCACTACTGTCCAGATTTCAGAGTAAGGATAAGGCATAAAGAGTCTAAAATGAAGTAAAATTTTAACATGTGTATAATTATGTATATAATGTATATAATACTTATAAATTCAGAGAGGTTAGTTAATTTTCATTAGCTCAACAGAAGTGTCAGTTCATGACTTATAACTCATCTTTTAAAAATCAAACTCTTTTCCTTGTATTTTGACCTGCATGGCAATTTTTGTTGTTTTTTGTAATGGAGAGTTGGCTACATCATTATCTCTAGCTTGTATGAATGCTGGCAGATATTTACTCTCCTTGAATAATGTCCAAAAAAAAAAATGACTTCATTATACGTAATTTATGGAAACAATGTATTAAAGGAATAGTTCTACATGATGCATGCAGTTAAATTCTATGCACAGTTTTTAAACATATAAAATGATGTTAACTATGAATGTAAGTTCGGTGTTTTCATTCTTGAAATATTTTTCATAACAGCAAAAGTAAAATAAACCATCAGATGAGAATCTGATGAATTCAGCCAGTTTAGCCAGCTACTCCAGGTGATTTAGGAGCAACAATAATCTCTTCCTGTCCCTGGATCATTTCTATTTAGGCCAGTGTCCTCTCTAACAAGATTAGGGATGTGGCTCAGTGGCAGAGCACTTTCCTAGAATACACAAGGCCCCAGGTTTGATCCCCAGCGCTGCAAAACAAAACAAAAAACCCAGAACTGTTCAGAAGGCACTCATTAACTGACCTATCAATAGAGAAGACTGCTTATGCATATACATTAACTATATAATCTTTTCCTTTTCATAAAACTTACTAAAGGCCTCTTAAGAAGCACAAACATACTTCTCTATTTGGTAGGTGAAAAACAAAATGTCATAGAGGTGTATAAACAGCGAGCTTTTCCAAGAAACATCACCTTCTCCAAAAAAAAAAAAAAAAAAGCTCTGCACTGATCTCCCGTTACAGAGCACAGGTCTACACCAAACAGCACCCTCAAACTCTGCAGGAGAGTGACGAGTTGAAAGGTCCACAGAGGACTTGGAATTCTATTCTTGGGTGAGTTTCAACGAAATGTCCTTCATGTGCCAGCCTACTTTTGCCGTATCACCATTGAAATTTTTAAGTATAGTTTTTTCACAATATTAGTAAGCTTAGTATATTTTGATTATTAAGATTATATTTGGTACCTCAAGGTTAATTTATTAATGCTATATACTTATGGCTGTAGAATATTATGTTGTAAATAATGATTTTTAGCTTGCATTTACTAATTAGGAAAAAAACATGTTTGTACAAGATGTTCTAATCCATGAACCCTGCGTGATGTACTGTCGTTTGTTTCACTCAGATATTCACTTGGGTGCTATTAACAAGAATCTAAAATTAGTGCATATGCTATCTCTACCAGGTGACTGAAAGTATGTATGGATAGTCCGGTTTACTAATTACCTCCATTCTTACTTATATTCCTTAACTTATTATCAAGTAGGTTATTATTGCCTTTTATGTTAAAGAAATTAATGACAATTACCCTTTCTTAAATTCATAAAACACACAGAGGAAAACTTGGAAATCTGATCAGGCAAAGGTTATTATTGACCTATTATAAATAAGAATTGATATTAACACAGAGGAAAAGTAAGGAAAAGGAATGGAATTCTATTAAAGAAAGCACAAATACACACCCTGTGCTTCGTTAGATAAGAATACTTACATCACAGTGAGGTCTCTCCCATCTCATTTTGAGATAACAAGGAAAGGATTTTACACACTTGTGTATGACTTCCACTTGACTATCACCATTTAAGATAATATTCACTGTACTTTTTGATCAATCAGTGTACTTCTTTTTACAAATTTAATGTCTGTGTGTGAGGGGGCTAATTTCTAAAAGTGAAATTTAGTTAGTCCAATTTGCCCCATGTAGAAATTATTTCAGATACAGGAATTGATAAAACTGTGGCTTCAAAGGTTGATGATTTTATTGAATAACACCTGATTTTTTTTCCCTTTTAACAGCCCATCATTAATCTCCTTTGTTGAAATGAATTTACATTGACAAGTAATTTTGGTGCTATTGAATTTCTCATGACCTAAGGTATTAAAATTAATTTTCCTAAATTACATAAAGTACAAATTTAAATATTGTTTGTACTCTTAATTATTAATCTATTCAAGAAAAAGGCACTTAGGTTAGACAAGACAATGTTTGTCATGCCAGTTAATACTCTGTAGTTATACCAATTTGATATTCATAACAATCCTATGATAGAGATATTGTTATTTTACAAATAGGACAACTAAGGCTGAGGGATGAATTCAGTTACGAGGTCACATACTTAGCAAGTGAAGCCTGGAATCTGACTGCGATAGTCTGGTTCCAGCGTGTGTGTGTGCCCTTTAGGGCTGTGCTACACTGTTCTTCCTCTACTGTATCATAACTACGGGCAACTGATACTTAGGCATGAGAACAGTCTGTGTTCTCAAAGAGCACTTCAGTTGTTTAGGCATGATGAATTCCAAGCTGCTCACAACAACTGACCATGGATCTCTGCATTCTAGAGTCAGTCTATTTATTTCACTTAGATGAGATTTGCCTTCATCTGACCAGGTAAATACAACCTTCTGTTATTTTAAAAAGTAGATATTTAGAGTTAGGTTTTTATGCATTAGAGCTATATACTTTAACTTAGTATGGTGATTCCATATTGTCTATAGTGACAACAGGGAACAGAAGAATAAAGCCCATATTCACATTCATAAAGATACTTTCTCCTTATTCATCCGATACTTAACTATAAATCAGAAAAACACCACCCATGATTAAAGTATTTACAAAAACATATTGTTTTATAGGTTAAGTATGAAATCTCTCAATATTACTTAAGTTATTTAAACATGAACGTGGGTCATGCTTAATTTAAAAACTAAAAACAGTACTAACCAGGAATCAATATAATATATTTTTATGTTGAGATAATATTTTCATGGCCAAGTGATTAAATAAAACTTTCTGGTTTCTCCAATTTACTCCAAATCCAGTTGATTTTTAAAGAAACAAGTATGTTTACATTTTCAACAACTGGTAAAATCTGGCATCTGATCACTTTGAACTTAGAGTAAGAAATCTGTTCTACTCTTTTTGCTTTGTCTGCAAAGACCCAATTCTAGGCACTTATTAAAAGGGCATATTTGGCATACAGTTTTCCAGTACTGTACTAAATTATGGCCCTATACATAGTCTGAAATACTGTTATTTGTAATTAAGTTACATTCTTTCTCTTTAATGTTAAGTGCACTAAATCTTACGGTATACCCTATATATACAAATTAAAATGTTGTTTTTACTTTAAAGTAAGTAGGGAAGAATAATGGACTACCGATTTGTATGTAATTATACAGTAGTGAAGTTTGAGCTGCTGTAATTCATTAGTAAAGAGAAATATAGGAAATAGTTAAATCTTTATCACATTCATATACTTTTTGTGTTTGCATGTATGCATGGTACTGAGGTTGAACCCAGGTCTTCTTGTAGAGCTATCTCCCCAGCCCTGTTTCCATTTTTTAAAACTTTGTTATAGGGTCTTGCTAAATGGCTAAGTTGCCCAGGCTGGGGTAGAACTTGCCATCCTTCCTCCCGCCTCAGCCTCCCACAGTACCGGGATTAGAGAAATATGCCATCACACCCAGCTCCCACTACTGCTTTTAGGAAGCATGTGATTTGAAGATGATTCATTTCAACCTGCCAGCCAATTTAATGTAGGACACCTGTTAACCTGAGCAGAATGACTCAGTCTTCTTGTGTGAATCGAAAAATATTTCCTCTGAAATCCACTTTAAATTTAAGAACAGAGAAGCATTTTTCACATTAGATTGAGAATAAGTCCATGATGATGTTAGGTTCTGTCACCTAATTAATACTTACCTGCACGTGCCACTCAGTCATTTCCAGGGAATCAGTGCTGGTTTACACAGTGCTAGTCTGCATCTTAGCAAAACCCTTCAATTACCAACATACTTTCAAATGAGAGCTGGGGGATTTAAAATTACACTTAATATGGTATTTGGGGCTAAATATCTTTCAAAGTTTAAGTATCATAAATGTACTTAGTGATCCATTATCTACCCAAAACAGTAGTAAAAAAGAAAACCAAAAAAGGGCATGGGTCATGGGGAAGAAATGATTCCCTGCATCTCCTGCCAGCAATAATGTTAGTTTTACTAACAAGCAAGAGTGGATTCTTTGAATACTTAACCAACTTTAGCAAAACTCTGAAAACCTACATTTAAATCAGTCAAATTGTTTGAAGGGCAGTATAAATCCTAACATGAAAATAAGTATGTGATGGTAGCGTTAGGTTTCTGTGATCACCCAGTTTTTTGTTTTGTATCTGTCAGCAGCCTGTGCAGAAAAATTGTTCGGTGTTTGTAGATGAAGCATAGTTCCATCTTCACGACAGAAAACCTCAAATGAACTCCCAAAGTGTCTCACGTATATGCTTATTGAGACACAGTAACCTGTGATAGTCTTTTTGGCACTTGATACTTCAGGTGCCTGCAAGGGAAGCGTGTTGCTGTGAAGGGAATTTGAGATGTTACAGCAGAAATGCGTAAAATCAGTATTTAGCTTCTGACTTCCTCCACTGGTCTTTGAGAATCATAGCAAGGCACATTTGGAGAGCAGGGCTTTCTAAGAGAAAAATAGTTTTCAAAATCCCAAAAGTCTCCTCAGAAGGTGGCCTCAGTCAGAGAGAGCTACCAGGAATACACAACAAGGATTCAGTCTCCAAATGCCTGGAGCAGGAAGTAAGATGTTACTGTGCAAAGGAAGGGAGAGGTATGTTAAGGAGGTCAGAGTCCCGCTTGGGGCTAAATGTAGAAAGGGGTGAGATGCACAGCAGAACCTTCAGACCAAGAAATCTGACTCCTGTCTGGGGCTGTAAAATACACATCTCTGAGAAGTCTAGATTTAGCCCAGTGCTAGCTGGGGACAGGGTTAGTGGGAACCATGGTCCTCCCCAAAGAACAAGATGACCCCACAACAAAAGCCAGAATAGAAGCCAGATGGGAAAACAGATCATCTAAAAGGTATCTATTGCATCAGCAAGGGATGGAAACTATCAAGTAAGAAAAGGCACAGTACCCTGCATAGTGCAGCAGGAAGAACAGGTAAATTTACGAGCTATAGACTGACATGAAATGACAGCACTGAGTTCATACCTAGGCATAGTAAGTGACCCGAGCGCTCAGGAAGGATTATGCAAATGAAGGGAGAGTCCTAGCCTCTGACAGAAAATCTGGTATGAACTTGAAAAGCACATTTGAATATTCTTTCCTTCCCATCATTACTGCTTCCATAGAGTACAGTAAAACTCTTCCCTTGTTAGCTTGCTAATGCAAATAAAAAGGAAAACTGACCCTTGAGAAAAATGGATGAATTAACAAGACATAAGGCTCCAACATCTCTTATACTCTAAAAGACACAGGCACATTTTCAATTGTCAGGTTTGCTTCCCAATCTATCACTCACCAATTCTACCTCATGATGTTTAGAGAGCTCATAAAGTCCAGATCTTATGGTGAATGTTAGGAGCTTTTGTTTTTCCTATTCTATTTTGTAATTCCATTGAACTGTGACATCTGAAGAAGGCTTTATACAGAAGACATTTATTTTGCTTCACAACAGCATCACTGTTTCCCTTTTCTTTCCATTTGCTGGACCTGGAGCTGCTCTGGTCTTATTTTTGGGCACAGACCTGGATTATGAGGTTGGAGCGACATGCAAAGGTGGGGATTTTGGTGAATGACTAGAAATTGTTTAGAGAAATAGGATGCTCCAATCCACACTTTCTTAGTATTTATTGTCTTTCTTGAAAATTTGCAAGTTCAACACAGAAGCAGAGTAATTAGACATCTGGTCCTGTGTTTGGCAATTCATATGGTGTATTTCTTCTACTTTCATAATTCTGTCAATGCGTCTAAGTTATGAAATATTTTGGAAAATTACGAGGTCATGATCACCTCTAGCTCTTAATGTTTTTATGGTCATTATTTTCAGCAAAACACTACAACTTCCTTAAAATTGTTCAGTGCCTCTGGATTACCTATTACTCCATACTGTGGGAGGAGAGTTTCTGAATATATTTATATAAATTGTGCTGCTTTGTTCACAGCCAAATCAAGCCTCCATTCCTTAATATGGTATTCAAAGCCAGTGGTATCTGGACCGTGGCTTCTTCTTCACTCTCCTCATCAGCCCGCCCCCCACACTTGCTGCCATCACCTTATGCGTGTTCTTGTTTCGTGTGTATATGCTGTCAACTGGTTTGAATACTCCGTTTTCCTGCCTCTGCTATCTGCTGACCCTGTCTGCTCAGCTAATGCTTCAGTAACTTTTATATTATGTGTTAGATCTGACTTTCTTCAGAATGCCTTTGGTCAATCTTAAATTTAAGCTGAGAGCTATTCTTAGGCCCTCTAATAGTTCCCTAGCACTCACGATACACTGTCGCTATTTGCTTATGTTTTTATTTCTTCTTCAACTATAAACTAAGGGAAGAGGAACTTCTAAAATGTTCACTAGTTATCCTAGTTATCTCCAAAATTTGAAGGGTGATTGTCATACAACACAGGAAATAGTATGTAGCTGGTTGCTAAAAAAGTAAAGTTTTTCAACTTAACCCTGCACCTCCCAAAAAACCTCACCGTATTTTGTTTTTGTGCTCTAGGACATATTTTCTTTTATTAACTAAGAATTGGCTGTGATATACTGATATAAAATGTTTATAAAGTTAGGCCAAGGATTTAGCTCAGTGGCGTAAGTTCCTGCCTGGCAAGTGCGAGTTGTGAGTTCGATTCCCGATACCACCCCCCCAAATCAAAATGTTTATAAAGTTTTGTGTTCTGGGCATTGAACATGGTACTGTGATCATACTTTCAAAGTTAAAAATGACAATGTGGTTCTAGTCTTTTTCTTTCTTTTTAAAAATGAAGATAATATCAAGATACCATTAGTTGAAAAAATAGAGATTATGTATTAATTATATTTTTCTGAACCATGTAGCCTCAAATTACAATATATCTGGTAAGTAGCATAAAGGAAGAAAACTTTTTAGATAGTAAATGATAATTTTTCTAACATTTAGCATGTTGATATCATGGATAATAAGGTTTTGTATGATCCTATTATGACCATTGTCAATAATCAAGGAAAAATATTTTTTACTATTTAAGACAGCTCTTTATTTAAATCTTGAAAGTCATATCTACTCCTCCAAAAATAGAACTTTTGTTTCATCTGTTTTATTCTGATTATCAACGAAAAAGCATTTTTTGAATTTTTTAAATAAAAACTTTGATATTTTTTGTGACTATGAACATTTTACAGAATTAAAATACACAGAATATTAAAGTCAAGATACTTTGTTGGTTAAAGTGAGTTAAATGCTTCCATATGAAAATCTCTTTCTATCCTTAGTCGTATGAAATACTGGGCTGACCATGTGAAGTAAATTCGGGCCAGCGTGTTTAATCTAAAGAGAAGAAGCAGTGCTGCATCTCTGCTCCGACGAAACACATCACACACTGGTATTAACACCCCATACACTCTTCTGGTCTTTCTTATGAGTTTTAAAGTCCTTAGAAGAATAAAATATTATATAAAATACTCTGACTTCAAATCTCTGCTTAAGAGCCCAGTTCAGGAATGCTATGGTAGAAGTCCATTAATATTTTGCTATTCTTGAAAAAAACAAACTTTTGAGGCTACCAAGTTAAAGTTGCATTAAAAAAATACCAAATCAGTGTGGACATAATTGTTCCTCTGCTCAGCAGTTCTAACTGGTATGTCTTACATAATAAGACATGAAATGAAAGCAACTAGATCTTTATAGGAACACAGTTTGATGCATACTTTAAAATGTAAACTTTTCTGGATGAGAAGGGTAGCAAAATGTATTTCTAATGGTAAAATCCTTAAAATAACTGTAGTCTAAAATAGTTAATAACAAAAATCATACAGAAGTAAACATCATTGCCTACGAAATTCAAGCTTTGTGTATAATGGACAAAAGGAAAACATGTGTAAGTGGGTTTCATTTAGGATAATTTGTGTTTGGTAACTTGGATACATCTGGAGTTGATAGATTAAGAGCAATTACAAAAGATAGTAAAAATAAGCTATATTGGATCTCCTGAAAACTGTTTACAATGCTATTTAAATATCTTATTCATATCTAGCTAAATATGGTCCATGACACTAATGTCACACTGCAGATATATAATAAGACTGTGCATTTTCTTTAAAGTACTAAGGACAGTGCGCTTCTTAGCTGCCCAATTCGCGTTTCTCTGAAAGTGCTTTGCCAGTTAATGCTTTCAGCCGGCTTAAAAGTAACGCTTTCGCCATTTCTCCACGAGTGGTATGAAAGCAAACAAACCTGTGTTTAACAATAAGGTCAGCATGACACAAAGCAACAAGGGCCAGTAAACTGAAAATGAGCTTGACATTCTGGGACTAATCCAGCAATCCTGCAGGAGTCTTCCAAACTCCACAGCTGCACAGGGCTTGGAGAAGCCTGGGCGCAGCCTCCAGCCGTGTGCCTAGAGCTCTGCCTTGGAACGAGGTCAACTAGGCGGAACTGATCCCTTCATGTTTTCCTTCCCTTAGCCGTAACCCAGCAGTTGCAGCCATAAACATGCTATTTCACTTATCACCAGTGTTCCTCAAATGCTTAAATCTTCTCCAGTTATAAGGAGGATAAATTATTAGAGGAAACTATTCTCTGCTTATCATCTTCAGGTTTTAAAGACACACCGATTCAGGACTCTAGAGGTATAATTTTTATTAGTCCAGCTAACTGGTGGTTTGTGGAAGCTATTTCTTGAGTTCAAATAGGGTGTAACACAATTTGAACTCAGTTATTTAGCCCAGCGAAGCCTGGATTTATGTTATAGCATATTGACAAATGCAGTTTGGATTTTATTCAATAATATGAAATGAACAGTCAGTTTTACTTTCTTTAACCAATTTTGAATTTCAGGACCAGAAAGCACAGAATAATGTTAATTAAATAGATGGCAGACGCTAGGTAGAGAGAGAGTGTCCTTTTGCACAACCTTGAGTAAGGGTAATTGTGAAACCAGAACCACAATTCATGACTTAGTCTAGTGGGTGTAAACAATTTAGGACTTGGCAAACCTCTTTAGACTATATGGCTGTGCATTTCTTTTAAATTTAAATGATGTGGAAGTGCTCCAGATCCCCTGCTACTATAAGACATCCTTCCGGAAAACTCTTCCTTGAGTTACCCTCTTGTCCGTTTTGCTTTTATCATCACTGGCATAGTGAGTAACTCAGTACAAAATTAGATGAAGATCTCTTTCATCATAACCTTCTTCAGGATAGGAATGTTATTTCTGGCTGATAAATTTGTGATTTTTAACCCCATTGTTCAATTTTGTACAGTTACTGCTATAGTAAAAATAATCTGAGCATTATTTTTATAGCATGTAGTTCATAGATTTCTGGAAGGGTGTGTTCTAGCCAAGCTATGCATATTTTAAACAGAACTAGAAAAATGTCACTGTCAATATAATTATCCTTAGCTGTTTATAATAAAAGTGTGATAGGCTCATCAGATTTCTGAGAAAACAGACCCCAAACTCAAATGACTATCTTTTCAAGGGAAGAAATTAATTGAATATATCCAGCCCTAAGTCCAAATCAAATCAGCCAAATATATAATCACGCACAGTGGTAGAAGTAAAGGAACTGGATTCTCTAGATTTCTGGTTTCACTATAGAATACAGATGATTAGTTTGATAAAATCGTAGCCAGAACCGTGGGTTAATGAAAATAGAAACATGACAATTACTGTTTCTGAACACCTATATACTTGTTTTGTTTCCATTTCTATTTATCACAAAACAGATGGGAAAGGTTTAATGAGAGATTGCATAACTTACACTCATCCAGCCAGAGAGTGGCAGGAAAAGAAGGCACAGGTCCAGCTCAGCTCTGTCTATGAGGCCATTGTTAAATACAGCAATGTACTGTGACTACGTTGGGAGTTTCAGGTTCACATGCAATGCCTATATAAAAGGCATGGGGTAGTGGCAAACATATTACCTATCATATTTGCATATCACCTCTGAGGTAATACATTATTTTAATATTAAAAGTGAAAATATAATACCATAGAATTACCTAAGTAAAAAGAACCACATCTTTAAGCATTAAAAAGTCATATTAAATGGTAAAAAACAAAACAAAACAAAACAAAACAGAAAACAGAGGTGTATTTGCTTCTGATTCAAATGGCTTTTCAATTTTTTAAGAAAACTATTTTCACTTACTCAAGAATCTATTTCAGTATTCATCAAGTATTCTTGATATGTAACTTGTCATCTTATGATTTAATTTTACTTTAGACCTACCAAAAAGAGCATGGCCTACAAAAAGGTAGATACAGATTATGTGACTATATAGTAGTAGAGACATTAGTAGTAGCAATCTGTATAGGAATAGATTTAGAGACTAGATATCTTCCATTTGGTAATGTCACATGCTTTCTGGAACTTATTTTTTCCTTATCTAATCTTAGCCTTCAGTATTAAATCCCATTGTTTAGACATCTACTCTGTGGGCCAACATCAAAATAAAGAATATCGAACATTCTTATGAAGCTGTCAAACAATGGTTACACCCAACCCTGCGCCAATACATTGTATTCCCTGATAGTTAACTAAAATTAGAGAAATTTAAAGTAATTTTGGAAATTAAACTGTGATGATAGGAAAGGATTTGTATAATCGAATTATTGTTTTTATTCAAAGTAATGATAATCAGATAATGAAATGATCCATATCTCAACTGTTCCCTGGGTTTACTACTTGAGTTTAAAAGGATGACACAAGTTTCGGTTTTGATTTTTGGACACACTTAACATTCTTGTAATTATGTCAAACACTTTTACAGAAGTAAATTCCCCTTAATTACTGTGTATGGGATACATTAAAAATACTATTATTAATAGGTCATTTGAAGGAAAAATAATTAACTGCTTTTTCAATGAACAAATGTACATATTGATTTAGTGCCTATAAATTACTGGCCCCTGACTATGTTTAGAAGTTATTTAATATTAATTTTTAAAGTAGTGTCTTTATGCTACATTTGTCTTATTAAAATTCTATGAATATATTATACCTATTAAATCTCATGAATGAAAGTTTATATACTCAACAAATATTTGATTGCCCATTATTTGTCAGACACTGTGATTTATACCTTCTACTGGATTATAACTTTTTTGAGTTACAGTATTTCTTCAGCTCTAAATTTTCAAGAAGTTTATTAGTATGTTTTGCATTTTAATAGCAGGTATTCAATAGATATTTGAAAGAAATTAGAAATGAGGAAAACTTTATATTGATGCTTGCAGTACAAAACAATTCAATGTTACTTAAATATAAGAAACAATTGTATTGTGAATTTTTTTTAGTAAGGAAGGAAGCAGTATTCTGCACATGCAATTTTAAAACATACAAGAAACAGAAGTATTGTCCTTAGTACATGAAAATGTACTCCTACATTATAGTCAGTAAAGACTGAGATCTCACCAAAGTAGGAGGAAGAGAAAAATTTAAAAGTGCTTAAGAGAAATGAAAATGGAGGTAAGATCATGAGAAAAGAGACATGGAAAAACTGGCAAGTCATGAGTACAAATACAGTCAGCAACGAAACCAAAGAATGACAGAGACCACGGTGATAAAAACAAAACAAAACAAAACAAAAAAAAAAACAGAATATGTTCTTCAGCTCTCTGTCAACAAAACAGTAATGTCCCATCTCAAAAATGATTCTCAGACTTGCAGAATAGTGAGAAGTTTACAAATACATGATTTTGCACTTCAGAGTTTTACAAAATGGAAAGTGAACCTAGGAGAAAGTAAAATCTTTTGAAGACTTGAGAAGACTATAGAAATGTTATCTGGCTGGGTCTTGAAAGTTTATAAATGCATGGGATTTATGGTATCAACAGAGAAAATTCTGGAAGAGAAGTTAATGTCACAAGATTGTCATGGCTGGAACATAATATGTATCAAGTTGACTGGCTGAAATGTGATTGCTAGGGATGAAGTCTAAATTTTTAAGGTAATAGTATTTTTTTTAAAAACCCCACTTGGAAATTCCAATACGCAGCTATGAGTGATAGGTGACTGAAAAGCAGTGAATATTTCTCAGTGATAGTATGGTATAATTAGATCCTTTTTTGGAAGATAATCGCAGCCTGAAGAGTGAAGAGAGAAGTATATGAAGACTGAAGAATCAAACACCAGTGAAGAGTATAATGCTTTCCATATATATTATAGAAAAAGACACTTACATGGAGATAGTGAGAAAGCGACCATTTCTATTCTAATGTTGAGAGTACTTGAAATGTGTGGGCTAAACTCTCCTTGAATGTTATAACCGTAAGTTAGGTTATGTATTAGATTTGACAATAGATCTAATCAACCCAAGCCAAGGGTCCTGGTTAGAGCTTATTTTAGTCCTTATTTTTAAATCTCCAATGAGGATCTATTATTTACAGATATCCCATAGCTAACTGAATTTTTAAATTGAAGAATGTATTGTTAAAATTGTGTTAACAATTATGCCGATTTTTCATCATATGAAACCACTGTACCTTGTTTTAAGGATCATAGATTTATTAAGAATATTTTTGTGTTATTGTCCTCTGGTAAGCCACAAATATTTATCAGTTAAAAGAAATGAGTAATTAAAATGCATTAAGTAATTAAAAACTGCTTAATATAATTTTTCTATACTGTTTGCAAAGTTTAATTTTATTATTAACTATTAATTGTGCAATGTTTTTTGTAAGATAGCATTGTGTCTACTTTAGAAGAAACTCAGAAAAAGTTGAGGATATTAGGTTTTCTGAATTGTTAAACACTATACATACATATATATGTCTACAATTGGTATTTATGAAAGAACTCAATAATTTATTTTAATTGAAATTCATTAGTGGTATAAATCTGGTGCCTATATATTTTTTCTTTTTTTTTTTAAAGGGATCTCCAGTGATTCATTTCAGAAAAGAATGCTTGTCTCTTCCAAAGGAATATTTTCAGTTAAAACAACAATGTAGACTGTGTTTTCTAGTTGTTGTAATTGGTTGTATCATTTTAAGCCAGTATCTAGTATTTCCTAAAATATCTCTGCTAGATTTGGGTCAGACATACTCAAAAATTTTCAACCTGAGATTTGTCTATTTCCTAAAGCATCTCTCTTACATTTTGAGTCAGAGACACACAAAATTTCACCTGAGATTCATCTACTATGCTTTATTGAAAGAGGATCCTCCTCCGCACTGTTTGAGCAGTGGGAAAAAAATAATAACCCCCTCATCCTGACTTTCCTTTGACTTGAGAAAATGATAATAAGAAGCTCTGGCCTATAGAAGCATTTGACAGGAAAGATAGTATTACACCCCTTTTAAAGGCAAGGAAATTGAGAACAGGTAAGGCTGATTTTCTACATGCCACTGATGGAAAGGAGGTCCTAGAATTTCCTGATTTTTATTTCTGTTTGAAATACTTTACTTGAGGATAACCCCCTCACAAAGAAGGTTAGAAATAAAAACCTACAAAATTCCCACTACGGTGGTCTTAATGATACAGTTGAATATTAACTTTCTGTATAGATCAATCTGTGTTTCCAATTTGGGAAACAGTCAGGCTAAGACCTGTTTTCCCTATCATTTTAGTGGTTTCAAAGTCTGGACCTATATATTTTGTGTTAAAAAATTCTGAAAATTTGGCTAAGGTTATGAATTTTCACAGAAGTATTTAACTGTTGCCTACATTTTAAAGGTTCATTTGGAGAATTATAGCAAAGGGGAACTATCTAGAAATAACACATATAATAGCATTACATGTAAGTTCTTTTTGTCTCTAAAGTAGATTTGTTAGATGTGAAGGTTAAAAATCCTCATCTAAAGTGGTATGAAATAACAAGGATAAGATAGAGCTTACTTCAAGTTTTAGAACTTTTTCATTCTTGTAAACTCAAATAAAATATAAGTACACAAAACACTTTAAACATTCTACTTATGTTTTACAAGAGAAAGACTCACAATTTTTCACATAAATTTATATTGCATGATATGTTATAAAGGTAAGGCTTTCAGAAGAATTTTATAAAAACTAGAAACCTCATAATCCTAACCACCACAAAAATACATACCACAAAATTTACTCTTTTGACAGAAAAATATGACATTCACTTTTTGTGAAAGAGAAGAGGTTTCACCATCCCTGCCAAAATCTTGGGTAACTGTGCAGCAATAACTTCAGACATCATCTCTGGGAATTCCACGGCCAGTGCCCGGGACTGAATGAATGTATTCAAGCAGTATAGATGAAGCTGTTTGACGAGCTTTTGTTTTAACAAACGGAAAAGAAACATGTAAGAAAAATAATAAATCCATAGGCTATTCACACACAACTTATTTTCTAACAACAGAAACATTTATCAAGATATTTTATTCTCACCAAAATGAAAATAATTCCCACTACGCTAAAACAAATGCAAAATACTCTGATAATGCGAGAAGATTTAAAGAGATAAATGCTGTCCACGTTCCCAAAGATGAGGTGAATATTCTGTTGTATTTTTGTTTTGTATGTATACATAGGCATATACAAGTATATATGCAACATTATACACACACCATTTCAAAACGCAATTATTTCATAAATCCTACCTGGCTTTTCCAAATAATATCTTGACTATCTCAACAATTCAACATAATTTATTGTATTCTAATTTTTATTTTTATTAAAATAATTTATGGGCTGGGGATTTAGCTCAGTGGCATAAGCACCTGCCTGGCAAGTGCAAGGTTGCGAGTTCAATCCCCAGTACCACACACACACACACACAAACACAAATCTACATATATAATTTAAAAAGTCAAATGTACTGTAAGATTTGTATCATAATCAGTAGCATCAGCAGCAACAAAATCTAGCAGTATCCAAAATGTCTTCCTGTTCTTATTCCACCTCCCCAGATATGATGTTAGTATTTTTAGCCTGTGTATTTAACACTTATTGCTATTTCTAATAAATTCTGTCTTCTAATTTTGACACTGTTGATTAAAGATTGGAAAATGAAGACTGGAAAATAGGATTTAGCTCCTTCCTTACACCACACATGTCACTCCTCAATGAATTTCTCTTCTTCCATTCTCCACATAGTTACATTTTAAATTTTTTCATGGATCAATATCCAGCATTTGTATTATAAAGATTTGTATTGTGTCCTTCTGGATTAAAATCGGTCTTACACAACTTGTTTTTATTCTGTAAGAGATAGTCACTTGTGCTCTTGTTTGTTTTCTACATATTTGTCACAAAGTGTCAGCCAAATTCTTGGACAGAACTGTAAGATAGCACCTCAAAACAGATACACACACTGACCACCTCTCTAGTTCCGTTTTTTCCCTGAGCCTGTTAGTCTAGAATACTCTGCTTCAACCAAAATTAATTACTGTTCTGTGCAGTTACTGTGTTTGGGACATTACTTTTTTTCTTTGACTCACTGTGTTTGTACTTGCTTGATGGTTTTGCTAAGTATATATATTATGCTTGGAAATTTTTCTTTTTCCTCAAAATTCTGAAGGGACATTCCATTTTCTTCTGAGTTCCAGTGTTGCTGTTGAGAAACCTAATGGCATTCTGAATGCCAATAATTTGTATGTGACTTATTTCTTTCTTCATTTCTCTCTCTCTCTCTCTCTCTCTCTCTCTCTCTCTCTCTATATATATATATATATATATATATATAATATATATATAAAATATTCTTCTTTTGGTATGTGAAACTTTTATAATAATGTATATAAAATTTTGGTGTAATTGTGTAGAGCCTAGGCATTGGGTCTTTACAGTTAGAAAACTAGTATCCTTGAGTTCTGTCAACTTTTATTACTACAATTTCTTCTTCCTAATTCTCTATTCTTAATGGAAATTCCTATTACTAAATGGTAGAACTTGCTCAATTAATCCTTTAAAATTAGTGTCTCTTCTAATTTTCCATGTTCTATTTTTAATTATCTTTTTCCTCAGAGGTTCCTTTATGTTCTATCCCTCTTGTTTAATTTTTAATTTCTGACCTTTTATATTTAATTATTTAAAAGTATTTTATTCTAAACATACCTTTTGAATATCTTCTATTCGCCTTTCTTGGACATACTGTCATTATTTCTCTGAGTATCTTAGTTTTCTTCTGTTCTATGTGCTGGTACTTCTTCCTGCAAGCTGCTTTTTTATGCTTATTTTTGCCTAGGGTTTTTCATTTCAGAGACTGTACTCAAATAGCCCATAATCTTGGCAGTCTCTTCATATTCGTGAGGAAGGCTTTAAAGTTGACCTGATGAGTGAATAGCTTTTTTATGCCTTCACTGTCATTTTAATGTGATTTCTAAACAAAGCAGCAATAAACCTCATATTCACTACGTCTTGACTAATCACATACATCTTGTTTTATTAATCTAGGGTGTGGGGGTTTTATGGATTGTTTACCATAGCAGAGAGAGAGAGAGAGAGACAGAGAGACAGAGAGACAGAGAGACAGAGAGACAGAGAGACAGAGACAGAGAGAGAGAAAGAGACAGAGATGAGACAGAGATAATTTAAAGAATTTTAATTTTTATCTAATTCTTTCTTTAAGGTAAATTCTAAAAAAATGGAAATGTGAAAAACATGCAGGTATTAGTTTTTATGTATATTGCTTGGTTGTCTATCAACAATGTTATTTACAATTCATCTAAAATGCTACAATTTACTTTGCACTTACATACTTTTACTATACATGTAAACACTTCTCTAAAGCAAAAATATTTTCAAACATATGCTGGAAGATGTATCACAATTATTATTAGACATTAAATTACCCTCAGGCTAAAAAAAATACTAATGAAAGGGTATTTAAGTCCTTTATATTGAAAATAAAAATGCACATTATGAATTCTTAGTACTGTGATATACACACTCTTAAAATTCAAGTACAAATAAAAATGTGAAGAAACGGTATCTTATCCAACATTTAAAAAGCTAGAAAAATTAAGAATAATCACTTATATTCTGGAAAACAGATACTTACATCATGCAAGCTATCGAGGAGTTTTGTAAGTTGGTAGAAACGTTGAGAGCTAGGAACAACTCCTTTCTGTCTCAAACCAATCGCCTTGATGAGCTCTCTAATGTAGCTTGCTCTCATTTCATCAAACTGGCTTTGGCTCCTGAGCCCTTCCAAGGGAACTGTAAGGAATTACAGCTAGCAATCATGTGGACACTAACACTGTTAA
This sequence comes from Dolichotis patagonum, assembly GCA_004027295.1. Lineage (NCBI taxonomy): Eukaryota > Metazoa > Chordata > Mammalia > Rodentia > Caviidae > Dolichotis > Dolichotis patagonum. The sequence continues at coordinate 54,392 of PVJX010003719.1, forward strand.
TATGAATTTCTGAATAGGTAATGATATCTAGATAAAACACCTTACACAGGAAAAAGTGCCAATGATAATGACTGGACATGTAAATTTCTGATTCTGCAAGAATATACAAACAACTAAAGTACATTAACAAACATTACAGCTTATCTAATTAAGTACTGTAACAATAAATGATGCATTTACCTTTGCATTTACTCAAAAAAGCACCCATTACTCCATCACCCTATCTCAAATACCTGATTTGATTTGTTTTATAGTTTCTGCACTTTGGGTCTCTCTTTTCTCTTTAACAAACACTTGGATTTCTTTATAAAGTTTTCTTTTCTTCATACAAATCTCAAACGTTTTTATTGAGATTATTATTCTTGGATAATATATCTTTTTGTTGTTGCAATTTTAATATTGCTTCACTAAATTTTCTAATATCTCCCTGTTAATATAAGCAAACGGTATCAATATCTGAATATTTCTTTTACATCCAAACACTCCATGTTTAAGCATTTTTTTCAAGTACTATTTTTCTTTTAGGTGTATTTAAAAATACTACATTCAAGTGGTATTTTTACTTTCCACTTTCTAATGATTGTAGCTCTGACTTCTGCTTCATAATTCATTGTATTGTTCAACATTTACAGACAATAGTGGTTCTGGATATTTGTATTTTATTTTTACTTAATGAGAGTACCACTCATTATCATACTAGCTAGAAATTTAGGTTTTTACCTCTGAAATCTTTAATTCCTATATTCAGATTTTAGGCATAACTGCTAATTTTATGTTTATGTTACGGCATCAATTTTACCACTACTTTTTTCCTAAAAATTTGAGGTCCTTCTATTGTCAGCTAATGTATCCTGTTTGATTTTTCCAGCAGCTCTATTACTAATCTACAGTTTCCTTCTTTAACTTTGCTTTGGAATTTGGAAGCCCCTTCCTTACAAACTTCAACCTTAAGTGGACCATTTCCCCTTTTCTGTAGTCATACCCAGATTGCTCAAAGAAAAATCATGTAACGTCTTAAATTTATGTTACTATACATTTGTGATCTTCGCCCTTAGCAAATTTTCTATTAAAAAGTACATTTAATTTAAAGGAAACTGTATATTCCTAACAGTGAGAAAAAAAAATCTTTAAGAAAAATCTCTATTTCCTCCACCCTCATCAGCTTTCACTCCTCTTGAAAAAAAAAAGCCACACATATAAACCAAAAAGTTAGTTATTTGGTTTTGGGTTTTCAAATGTTGAATGCAACATGTAAATTTTGCTCATTCGAAAACTTAACTCCTGTATATACATCTTTATGTCTATACTGTAGGTGTATCTATTATCTCTTCTCTCAAGTTATTTGACCAAGAAGTTATTTCAAATTTTCTCATATCTCTAAGGTTTCCAATGGAAACCTATGTTTTACTCATTTTAAAATAAGAACATAAATATTTTTTAATATTTTCTTTGTAAATGCTCTTAAAATTTTTGGGTAATTTGTAAGAAGTAATGGTAAAAGTATGTATTTCCTGTTATCTGTTCCTAGAGATATGTATTTTAGTTTTTAATAGTAAATAGAAAGTTTAATTTTGTTATACATCATCAAATTCATCCTTGCCAATTTTCTCATTGTGTTTCATTTTATAAAGTATTTCTCATATGAGATTTAGAAATAATTTACCATATAATCTTGTAGTTTGTCCTTCAATGATCTGGATGTTTTTAAAGTTATCTCAATTATCTTTTATTTAGATTAGGAAATGATTTGGGGTAACTATCCAAACAGATTTTCCTTCAAACATAATGCTATTTTTCTCAACAATCACTTATTCCATACTAACTGATTTATATTGTTTCTAATACAGTATTTATGTTCTAATATATACTTTACTCACTTGATTAACAACTCAAAGTATTCTTTTCCCATGCTGTATTCGTTTTTGTGGCATTCTAATTCCTCTTATATTTGTGTAATGCTTATCTACCTATTTGCCTAGATTTACTTAGTTATTGGTTTTATTTATTTATTATTTATTTTAGGGACAAGGTCTCACTGCGTAGTTCAGGCTGAGCTTGAACTTACTATGCTGCCAAAGCTGGCCTTGAACTCACAGCTGTCCTCCTGCCTCAGCCTCCCATGTGCTGGGATTACAGGCGTGCACTGCCACACCTGGCAGCCACCTATATTTAGAGCCGAGTTTTCAGTATCTTTTGCAGTTCTCCCCATTGCCAAACATCTCATTAGAGTTTTGATTTGGAGATACGGAAAACATAAATACTACTGACCCAGTATTTTTTTTTTCTTCTTTTTGAAGTGGTAAGCGGCTAAGAAACTTGCTTTCCACTGCATGTGTGTGAAAGCCCTATCTGTCACTTCTTTTCTTTACAATTGTTCTAGTGATTATGGATGCATATGTCAAGATGCAGTCTCTGTCTGCGTCCCTGAGCGGTGACAATGAGCACAGTCTTCTCTTGGTCCACTCTGGACTTACAGAGGGGTTGCTTGGTGCCTCAATATAATGTACTCAACACATAAATTTGGAACTGTGCTAATGATATATATGAAGTCAGGATATTTGGGACTACCTGTGACATAACTACATTATTCAGTATTATCAAGCAAGAAGGAAAGGAATTAATTGAAATAATATTAAAGTTACTTTGGTTGACTTCCTTGGCCAGTCCCACTTACATTAACTGTCTTTATTCACTCTATCCTCTTTCACCAAATAAGACTTGAAAATCCCTGCTCAAAACAGGTTCCCAAGAGTGGAGAAATGGGTGATGGATCATTAGATCCCACATAGTTCCATCCTTCACATACGTTCCATAAGAAACCTTCCTTTTTAGGGAATTAGATTTTCTGCTTGTCTTCAAAAAGTCTGCTTGTCAAGTTGGCAAGGGGTGGACTGTTACGGTGATACACTGTGTCAATTTAAAAGGTTAAAAATTTAACTCAGAGACCCAGCAGGGAGCCAGGATCCTTACTTTGTAAACACCCTCAGACTGTGCCAGAGGAGGGCAGGAGATGCTGTGAGAGCTTGGCAGCCTGCACAATGTGAGGAGGAAAAGAGGCTTGTTCCTCCCTCCACCTCCTTTTGCTCTTGTTTTGCTGTCTTCTGCTGCCTTAAAGTGCTGCCCCTGTGCCGTGCCACCCTGCCTTGGAGCCAGCTGATTATGGACTGAAACCTCCTCAAATTGTGAGTAATTAATCCTCTTTTTCCTTCATTTTGGCACATCAGGTATTTTGTCTCAGCAACAAGAGGAAAGTAACCAAAACACCTCCTCCAGCCAGCTGAGAAGCCTCTGCAAAGGAGACTCTGCAAAGGTGCTGCAGAGCCTGCTCAGTCACTTGGCTCCCCTCAACCTAAAACCTTAGCTCCCTGAGACCTTCTTGCAAATACTGTGAACCAAGGAAGGATCAATTTGTACTTGGCGCTAAACATGTTTATGTGAGGGAAGGACACAGAAGACAAATAAGTATAGCTTTCTGTTATTTAAAAGCTCCCAGGGTCCTGATGGTAGGGTAATGGAAAAAAAAAGTCAAGTTGTATCATGTACAGGTATGAATTCTCTATGATGAATGCGATCATTATGTATATCTAAAATGTACCAACAGACGTAATTAAAAATTAAAATCTCCCTTCCTTCATTCCTTCCTTCCTCCCTCCTCCTACCCTCCTTTCTTCTTCTTGCTCTCTCACTTTTCCCATTCAGACCTTTGGGAAATCACTGAGGTAGAGGGCAGTGATCCTTGTGTATGAAAAAAGTGAAATGGGTATTTTATTCTGTCATGTTGGTGACCAACACTATGTTTTATAATACTTCATTTCTTCTTCTGAGCATTTCTTCTTCTGAGCACTTCTTCTGAGCACAGAGGTGATGTACAGTTTTTAATACTTTCAAGTTTTGCCTCCAAACCATCCCTCACTCAGTGCTCATTACTCGTGAGATGCAAAGGATTCCTGGCTACAGGAAAGGGTGGGGTCACTGTTTGGAAGCAGCCTTCATTTTTCTTGTTAATTCTCTGGACTGTGTGTATGTGGCAAACACATTGCTAGTATACTAAGCTACTTATCTTTGTACCAATTTTAATAATGATGTAACGAGAATGAGATAATAACTCCAAAAATTGTGTATTTTATATAGAAAATGCTTTGGGAAGGTGCAGGAGGAAATCATAGTTTGTATTTGTCAATATTAATTAAAGTACTAAATTATGTGAATACAAAAAAGCATTAAGCATATTTTACCTAAAATAAATTGGGTAGACTAATTTTAGTAGCATAGGTAGATAAAATAAGAAAGACATCAAGTAACTTTGTTAATGTCTATGATAACTGGATATTTCTTCTTGGCAGTTACAATCTAAGATTTATACCTCATAAATAATTACATGATCATATTACTACCTGAGACTTCATTAATGAATTGAAAATTGCAAAGTTAGATATCTCTTATTAAGTTCTTGTACTCACTTACTTGTATTAAGAAGTAATAGTACTTTCATACAGAGGAACTCTTCCTCGCTAACTTGAAGCTTCACAAACTCCTGTGGGATCTGCCACATGGTAAGGCATAAGGAATAGAGGGACGATTCTTTCATCCTCTGTCTTGCTCCACACATAAACATAAAAGAAAAAGCAACAGGGAAAAAAGTCTCAGCCACTTTACATACTCTATTATTGAATATAATTTTAGACATGATTTCTCATATCATTGAGTATGACTACTATATTTAATAAACAAACTTAATATTTGGAATTGTAAATATCTTTGAACTTTTTCTAACAGGCACATTTTTGGGGCAGTACTGGGAATTAAACCCATTGCCTTAGCCCTGAGCTGCATCCCCGCCTTTTCTTCTTTTTTTTTTTTTTTTAATTCTTGAGAAAGGGTCTTTCTAAGTCTCTAAATTCCCCAGGCTGAGCTCAAATTTATTGTCCTCCTGTCACTCCCAGAATACTGGCATTATAGGTATGTGCTACCATATCCAACTCTGGTACTAAATTTTTGAGGCAAAGAAAATAAAGTTTAAATTATAAAAAAAATATTAAATATACATTGACTAAATAATATTGTTTCCCCCTTTCATTATCAACATTTTAAACATCTAAACCAAGAAAAAAGTACAAAAGTCATAGAAATTGAAAATGTGAGCTAAGGCATGCTTAGAAATTCTTTCTTTACTGATAATTTTTTCCCATGAAAACACACATACACACAGACACACTCATACATATGTATATACATATAATGTTTGATTCATTTAAATGGGAGAATTACTTCAATAGAAAGTAATCACACTGTGCCCTTTTCTAGGGAAAATGTATGATTATATAGAAAAGACAAAAAGCAACATTAGCAAGCACAAAATAATTGACAAAGTGAAAAATAAACACTAATGGTAGTAAATACAAGGTGTTTTCTCAGCCATGCACTGTTTTATAATGTTAATTTAAATTTAAAAAAAAAGCTAACAGGAATAGTGAACAGATTAGATTTTGACTCAAAAGAGTTAAGATTAATCCTGCCAAATTTGATGGTTTATTGAATTCTCCCGAACCTCAGTTTCCTGAACTGTAAAATGACGGGTGATGTTTTCATGCCTATTTTACTGGGTTATCAGAAAAATGAAATGAAATACATGAAGTCTGTGAAGACTCAAACAAGTGTAAGTTTTTAATTGAGTCTCTAAGTCAGCATTCACCACTGGAACTGCATAAATATTACAATGAAATGTCCATATTTAAATGTTTTATGTAGAAAATCATTTAAATATAATAAAGCAAATTGAAATATTTATCATTCAATCGTTAAAATAAATTACTAGCTCAGTTTTTTTTGTAGGACCAAAGATAATACTTTTATTTTTCAGAGGTAAGTCAATACTTTCAAATAAAAATATTTGTTATTTATTTTATTATCATCATTGGCACTAAGATATGAAACATCATAAACTTAAACATTTAATTTTGTCTTTAAGTATATTTGTTGACACAATTTTGAAGAATTTAATAAATTTAAGACAACAGTATATACTGAAACTAAAGGAAAAAGTTCTAAATAGCAAAATTACAGATAGAAATGCTACTGTTATTAAGATTGTCATTTCAAGCTGTATCTTAGGTAATTCTGAGAAATCTTTCAGGAAATGCTATTTTTTAGGATATTAAATCATTGTATGATCATTTATTGAACTATAATTTCAAAATTATCCTACCTACACACGATAATAATAAGAAAAAGAAAAGTTACTACTTACTCATTTAGTATTAAATCAGGTGCAAAATATAACATCTGCCCACTGACATGTTTGTAGGACCTCCATCCTAATGCAAAAACCATTAAGCTCATCCAAGAGTACTGAATGAGAGTTATCTGGTCATCAATATGTAAGTTTCGAAAGCCTACAAAACACATTTTAAAATGATCATAAAAACTTGTTTTGAAAATGTTGAAAACGCACAGAAATACGAAAACAGATGTAAGCAGCCTAATATGTTTTCGACTTCAATATTTTTTACCCTGAAATTTAGGAAACATTAACAAAAAATATAGCATGAAAATAAAAAAGGGCAACATGGGCCGGGGATTTAGCTCAGTGGCTTAAGCTCCTGCCTGGCAAGTGCGAGGTCGTGAGTTCGATCCCTGGTACCAAAAAGAAAAGAAAAGAAAAGAAAAGAAAAGAAAAGAAAAGAAAAGAAAGAAAAAAGGGCAACAACTTTGGGAGTCATTTAAAATTAATCGCTGTGATTTAGCATTTCTGGGAATATGCTAAGTGAATCCATCATCTCTCACTCACTCAGACAATGCCCTGCGATTGAGGACTCTATGCGGCCACCATGCTTAAATGTTAGGATTATGAAGGCCGAATCTGAATCCTTGTCCTCACAAGAAGCTCAAAACTGAACAAGAGAGCCATTCATGAGCTCTGTGGCCAGAGGTTAAAAGGTGTACCACAGCGAACTAGAAAGCAGGCCAAGAAAAACTTCCTAAAAGATAAAGAGAATGCTTGGGTGGAATATGTTCAGCTTGTTGAGGAATCACAATCTTTCGGAAATTAAACAAATCAGTTTGAATTTGTAAAATCACTGCTTTCAATTGTGTTACATCTAATTTTCCTTTAATAACATTTGTCTTGGAGACGTACGCTTGGGTCAGATTATGAAGTCTCGTCTATTAAGGCGCAATGGAAGGGATGCAGCCTTATATGATTTATAGATGGGTCCTTGGTACCTATGTGAAAGGTGTTTTCAGAAGAGCAAACTTCAGAGTCAAGAGAGATATTGCCAAAGGCCAGGTGAGATGATAAAAGCTTGACATAAGTCAACATGTAGGAATTAAGAAGAGTGAGTGCTTAGAGAAATATTTACATATAGAGTAAAATAAAAGATTTAGCAACTACTGTATGTAGGTAGGTATGTGCGAATAAATAGCAACCATTATTTTAAAGCTCTGAATATCATCAATTTCTCCTACAAATCCACTGACACACATTTATGAATGACTTAATTCAGAAATAAAATCAAAACAAAACTTAATTCATTAGAAGCCAAGGGCAAAAGAAACTTACTTCCTGACTACATTAGACACTTAAAGACAGCAGAAAAGAAAGCTCTTTTCTCTTTACCTACTCCAGATGGCCCCACCTGCCTGTGAATACTATGAAGAAAGTTACTCTGTTCTCAGAACTCTTTAACTCACTTGGGACCCAGAACAACTCTAGAGAGTTTTCATACCTCGGGGTGCCACAGAGGCCTCCCTTTGGGGTTGGGGAGTGGACAGTGCTGTTCAGTGTCTCAGCCCCTCCCTCCTCCTGTGTCCTTCTCCACTGGTTAGAGTCTGGTGACACCGTGTGTCTAGCGAGGGAGCTGGCTAACGCCTCTGCGTTCCTGGGCTTCTGGGTACATTCTACCAAGACACTGAATTGGAATTAGTGAAGCGAACATGAAGATAGTTGCTTATTCTGCAGGGGAGTGGTTCCCAGGGGTGGTGGGATCCAGTGGATATATTTGTAATGCTGGATTTTCCCCCCCCTTTTTTGGTCCTTTGGAGATACTTCAGTTTCTGCCCATTTTCCATATTTGTCTTCTAATTTCTATTCAGTAAATCCCTGGGTGTCCATGAGTATTTTTATTTTTTTCTTTTACTTTTGTTTCTTATAGCCACGTTTTAAAAAAAAATTATATAATTAACATGGCTGTTTTTGTTTTGTTTTGTGGGCATCTAAGACTTCTGATTTACTAAGGCGTACAAAGACTCTAATCATCTAAGAAAAAGCAGGAAAGTAATTTTTATCATTTTTTAATTTTCATATGCTTTAAATATACTAAGTATATATTTACATAATACTCCTCTTAGAAAAAAATTACAAATCTTAACACAGCAAGATTAGAAAAAAATGTTACGTGTCAACTGACTATTCAACATGTTTTTAGGTAGTGGGCTGTGGGTTTAGCTCCATGGCACAGAGCCTGCTTGGTAAGCTCAAGGTCCTGAGTTTGATTCCCAGGACCAAAAAACCCAAGTAGTTCTTTGGGAAATTTAAAATAATTTGATAAAATATCAGTGAATTTGCTTAGTTTTTTAAAAGGAATTTTTTTTAAAGGAAAGCACAATGTTTTCCTGTCTATCATTGGCCATTCTCTTCAAATTAGAAGTTCTGGAGAGAAGTCCTAAATTCCAATCTTGGTTCTGTCCTTACTGAAAGCTACTTTGGGTAAGTCATTTAATGTCGCTGCATCTACATTTCTTCATAGATAAGAGAACAAGAATAAAGATAACTAATTCAATTACTTGCCACAAACACATATGTGATAATTATGCATATTGTAAAGCACATTACAAATATGTATTATTAGTCTATCAAGTGCTATGTCTGATAGAAAGTCTCTAATTTTAAAATAGAATGAGACTGAAACTATACATCATTTTATTTTATACAATCTGGATAATACAGCTAAATTATAAATGCTAGTAATGACAATAAATTCAAAAGATAAATATTCTATCTGGGATATATAGTTCCCCAAATATGTGCTTCACATATATTTTTATGTTATGTAAAAATACAAACATATATATATATATATATATATAATCTCTCTCTCTAAATATATATATATGTAACTTTAGAAAGAGTCAGAGACAGAGAATGGCTTATAAAAAGATAGTCAATTAATTAGCTATATTAAAACATCAAGACCCATAAACCTGGAATATATTTATACTATTTTTTTTTTTTTGGTACCAGGATCAAATTCATGACCTTGTACTTGCCAGGCAGGCGCTTATGCCGCTGATCTAAACCCCTGGCATACTCTATATTTTTTCATACTCACTTTTATAACTTTTGAAAGAAAATATTTAAATATTTGAGATAATTATTTTTCCACTTTTACTTTTTGTTAACCCCTAGCTAGTTTTTTATAGAAGTTTTAGTTTTATATAACAGGCCATTCATTTATTCTTTTTAAAGAAATAGAGATTCTGTTTATATTTATATTCACTTTTTTCTCATGTTTGTCTTTATTTTTTTGATTTTTCTGTTTTGTTTTTGAATTTTGGGATTATTAATGACTTGAATAAAGGAACACATCCATTATAATGTAAAAGGCACAATTTATCAAAATATCTTAAAATTTACCCAATTATCAATATTTATAGCAGGAAATACATTTCCATTTAACAGAACAGAACAGAACTCAGAAAACAACATCTATCTACTTCGTCCTTTGGAGACTTGTCTGTGATAAACACATAAATGCATAATGCTAAATTGACTTGAACATGCCTTACTGGAAGTACAATTTTTTCTGCATTAAATAAAATATTCCATCATTTTATAATAAAACAAAGATGTAGACACAGAGCTCAAATTTCAAATGGTGGTAATGACCCTGTAAATTTAGTACATCTGAGATGATGATCAAAACGGAAAACACAGAGAAGTGATGAATGGTCACTAGCTGTGTTTAGCAATAGTATAAAAAAATACTTGCTTTTTAAATGACCTGACAACTCCCTAAAAAACTCAAGTTACAGCCTGTCCAATTGTAAACTCTTGAAAAAATTTTAAAAAACAATAAAGAGATGGCCTGTGTTACCTACTAAATTTCTCTCATATTACTTCCAGAGTTCCAATAAAATCGACAGGTTGTACTTCAATTAAAAAAAACAAAACCCAAACAAAAGGTCATGTAATTGAAAGAGCTAATGCAAATCCAGGGCAGAGAATTATACATTCAAGCACCTTCTGGCAGAAAACAGGAACTTTCAGACACAAATATGAATTTTGAAGAGGACAGAGAAGCTTCAGTATAATGTGTGCAATCACCAGCCCAACCGGTGACTTAAAAGGCAGTGCCGTCCTTTGCGTACCAAATCTACTCTTTATATTTCCGTGAATCACTTTTAAGCACCTAACTGAAGTGAAGCATTATGGTTTCCACTAAGCATAAAGATTTAAAAGATGCTGTTTCTGCCTTTGACACATGTAATCTGGTGACAGACATAAAGGTAGAAGATGATTTTATTCTGCAGCGTCCATGTCATGGCTGACGAATGTGAGGGAGGTGTGCAAGAGGGAGAGTTCCTTCACCTGGTCTGGGAAGGTACCGGGAAATCTTTGTAGAGGAGATGTCAGACGATGTGAATCTTCACAGCTAGTGAAGGGTCAGCCAGGAGACCAGCAGGCACAAGTGAAGGGCCTCCAGGGAGATAAACAAAAACAGGCAGAAAGAGGAAGGAAATGGAGCAAAGAGCATTGTGGGAAGTAGATCTTAGAGTTTCTTGAAGGAAGGACTCATGAAAGCAAATGCTGCAAATTCAGGAGCCAGATCACAGAAAGGCCATGGTACGAGGGCTAAGGAGTTTAGACTTATATTCTGAAGAGAAAAAGAGAAGGCATAATTCATTGTAACTGTTTTAAAAAGATGGTTATTGGGGCAGGATAGAGGATTTTTTGTGGGCCGAAATCTAGGTAGAAAATGATTACCACTGAACTAAAGGCAGGATGGTATTAGCATGCAAGTTGTATGTATAATAAATGACATTTAATAAACAAAGTTCACAGAATTAGCTAACTATCTGGCCTAGGAATTAAGAAGAAAGTGAGCCAAAGATGATGCCAGAGTCTAGTTGGGGTGTCATTCTAAGACATAGAAAAACGAGGCTAGATTTTATGAGAAGAAAGTCATGTTGATTGGGAAGTTTATCTAGGTAGAAAGGTATAATAAGCTCTTGGAATATACAGTCCAGTAGCTTAGTAGAGGGTCCGAGCTGACAGTATACATTTAAAAGCCATTGGGATATGGTAGTAATTCGAGACAAGGCTATGAATAAACTCATCCAGACTGTGCAGGGTGAAAAACTACTGGAGTAGAAAACAGAACCCAGGCTGTGCCAAATTTATGGTGTAAGTGGAAGAGCAATATTCCAGGAGTTATGACATAGTTTGTTAATGGCTCTAGAGGTAAGTGAAACATGGTAAGAGCTGAAAATATTTATCTGACTTACTTTCTGTATGTTCCTTTTCTTTTCCGTTATAAAATTTTATTCTTTTTCTTCCTTCCTTTTCTCTCTCTCTCTCTTTCTTTTCTTTTTCTTTCTTTCTTTCTGCCTTCCTTCCTTCCTTCCTCTCTGAGGTTGCATGGGGTCAAACACTCCTGGTAAGTATCTGTTTAAACTTAAAAAGCTCATTTAACTTTTATCCAAAGTAAGTAATTATCTTTTGCACTATAATTGCTTATTTTCTAAATTTATCACCTAATGGTAGAATAATTTTAAACATACAATGCAAACAACATAAATATGACCTCTACCAAAAAATCATCTCTAAATAATAGAAAAACTGAGAAACAGTGAAAATGCTATTACACATTTTATATAGTAATTTTATCAATGTTGTCAGCAGATTTTGCTTATTGAAGGACTGTCAAGTTCGATAATTACCTTACTAAACTTATTCAGAACTTTTCTAATGAAAAAAAAAATACCAGTCCAAGGCTTTCAGCTACATTAAAGTTAATAAAAAGCTGAAAAACTTTCTTTCAAAATGTGTTTTTTAAAGGATTCTATGAACAGGAATATATTTTTCTGTTTCTTTCTGCAACACTGAATGTTCAATAACAATTCATCTATTATGCTTCAAACTTTTCAGGTAGAATAATAACTGAGAAATATACTAAGGCAAATCGAGAAGAATGTTTAAAAAAATTCTACTTAATTTACTTGGGGACTAAAAGGACATAATATGAACGCTTGATCAGATATTGGAAAGATAAATTGGTCTAGAGAAGCATAAAGATATTACTGGTGTGAAGAGAATGCAATTTTTGAAAAGAGACTTCTGTTTGTAATCATGAGACTGACTAACACCTCCACAAGCGACAGCTGCACATCACGCTCTGCAGCCAAAGGTTTAACCAAGGGAGAGTTTCGCCCTATTCTTTCAACCATTTGGCTCTGTGGAGCTACACGGAAGGAACAAAATGTGTGATGAAGTGACTGAAATACTTTATAGCCCCTTTATTTGGTTATAAATTAGAAGAAACAGTGACTGGAGGTTATTTTCTCTATGTCCAAATAACTTTTTTATGTTTAGGAATTTTGTTTCTTTTAGTAGACCTTAAAGGCCTTACTATATTCTGAATTTTGACTCATTACACAAGTGAGATTTATTTTCGATCAGTTTTATTTTTGACCAATTAAAGTTGGCTCATTAAGTTTTAGAATATATTAGACACTTTTAAAAAATGGTCAGTATGTCTTTCTCGGAACTACTGTTATATCTGTGGTTGGACACCCATTTGCTATTTCTTAACTGTTTTATAATTCTTGACTTACGACTAAGACTTACTGTGCTATTTCTTTTGTATTTCCATGGCACATACAAGGTTGGTTAACATTTTGAACTGCTGAAAAATACGATACCATGTGTTTTACATTATAGTTAGTACAGTACACAGTTTTATTTAACAATACACATGTACAAATGTAAAACAAACAGTACGTTTTTGTTGAATGCTGTTATATATCGTTTTTACCTGGCAGCGATTTAGACCACTTGACAACTGACAGAAGCTGCCTCTCGCCTAGCTGATTAAGACTTGTCAGCAAAGAACTGGAGGTGTCAGGTTTCGTGTTGTCGTGTCCTGCATAGACCATATCTGGTTCAATGCTCAACAACAGGTTGATCAGCGGGGGGACCAGCTGTATCTCTTGGCTGGGTGAAAAGGTGATTCTTTGGCTTTCGTTCGGAATGCCCACTGGCTGTGAGAGAGCAACGCCATCTAGTGCTCTCATCACTCTGACTTTATTGAACTTCTTAAACTTTCGACCTACAGCAAAGAAAAAATAAAAGAAGTTCACGTAAGTAGGAAGGAAATATTGAACAAAATATCACAATGCTGTATTATTTTTCCTAGGTCTTAAGAATCACAGTGTTATAGAGTTTAGCATCAGTTTAATAAAATGAAATAAAATCTGACTCTCCGATCTCAGATTTGAATTAAGGAAAACCATCAGCATCTGCTGGATTAGTGTAGTGTGGGTCATTAAATGGGGATCCACCAGGAGGCTGTGGGTCCTGATGTAGGAAAAAAGACAAGTTGCTTTTAGTAGAACCACACATTGCAGACTTTAGCATCAGACTAATGAAATGAAATAAAATCCAACACTTAAGTCTCAGATTTGTATTAACAGCATTTGTATTAACAGCATGTAATAACAGCATTCATTGGATGTGTGGTGTGGGTAATTACTCCGGGATCCACCAGGGGGCTGTGGAGCTATGTATGAAGAAACAGACTGCTCTAATAGAGACTAATCTCAGTACTAAGCAATCTTCTGACAGGACTGCCTTCCAAAAGCTAAGCTTCAGACCACTTTAATTGAAATATGGTTTAAAATTTGAACAATGATTGTTGAATCTTCTTTGAGGTCTTAATCTTTTAAAGAGTCTGCTAAAAGATATTCATATATATGCAAATCTGTTATACAGTATCAGCAGTATACTACACAGTCTGTTATAGAGTACCAGCAGGTTCACAGATCCCTTGAAATTATCCCATTGGCTATTCTGATATCTAAGAAACAAAATTAATAGCATCTTTTTTTAAGTTAAGACGGTCTGCACCCCATGGTATGTGCTGGTCACATCACACTGGTATTTTTAGACAATTTCTAGAATGTTTATTGGACGAACTGTGGTGTGTTGGGGAAAAACGTAACTGTGAGATGAGGGTGCACTGACAGATGAGGGTGCACGCAGCCTGCTCCTGCCTGCTTCACAGATGCTGTGGAGTGGATCAGAACAAATGTCCCGGTGACCTGAGGGCAGGCTGCATTTCAGTCCCACCTGCCGTGTGCCAGGCATGAGCTGCTTGCCAGTAGGAAGCGGCTGTGTGTTTCGCTGAGAGGGGCCCGGCACGGTTTACAGTGATCTCACTGGAGCCGGTAATCTGTTGGCTCTAGTACCTGATCAGTCTCATAGACACTCCATTTTTTTTGACTCATATAGCACTGGTCAGAGTTATAAAACATCCCTGGGTTAGTTAGATGACAGTGAGGGGTAAGAGCTGCACACTGATTTGTCCAGTTCGGGGCACAGACTGGTAGTAGAGCAGTGGTCCATTTTCATAGGTCTTGCCACTCTACCCAATTGACTGACCTGCTTGTCTCTATGAGCATTCATCTTTGTGATTTCTGAGCCCAAGTGTTATCATAAGAAAAATGCAGTGCACTCTGATAAAACTCCAAAGAACTGAAGCTAGCACTTAGGTGACAGGAAACAACTGTCAGGGTCAATATACAAAAAGGATTCAAAATTTTGTACTGAGAACAAATGAGCGTCTTAGAGAAGGAATGGGTCATCAAAGTGAAGCAAAGTAACAAAAGCCTCACAAAAATTTGACAAGTGAGAATTAAATTAACTCCAATTTTAAACCGGGAATATGAAGATTAGAGAAGGTATTACACCCGAGGTTAGCGTAGTAGAAGTCAGTTTGTGTCGTTACTGATGCCCCCACCTCTTCTACTGCGGCCAGGGTTGGAGTTTCTGATCTGGGCTGCATTTTCGTTCAGAGACTTCTGGTGAAGGAGACTGAGTGACAGATTGCGGGAAAGCACACACAATTTGAATTCAATGTTTGTTAAGGTTGGTTGCAATCCTAAAGTGCTATGATTAACAAAAACACACCCTCCAATATCCCTGATAATAGCTCCAAGAAGGAAATTATTTTCCTTCCAATTTATTTTTCCTTTATATTTTATGTATTAAGAATAGTTAAAGCTTAGTATTTAATGACCTAAGGTAAACAACAGGAATTCAAAGTAGAATGTAATACAGAATGTAGGAGTTTAATAAAAATCAAAAATAATGCTTATATTTAGGAACATTTGTTATATACTTACAAAAAAGCCATTATGGAGATTATATAGATTAAATACATAAAATCAAAATTTCTTGTAATTATCCAACCCAAGGTCATTTTACAGTTCGTGGGTACAGTAAATCACACTGGAAATAGTAAGTGTAATAATACACTTAGTTTGAACCACAGAGAATGATTTAAGATGGAGAATTATACCCATCCAGTTCTCCCATAACCATCTTCACACTTTATTGTGATTTATAATGCAACAGCACGATTGAAAATGTACAGCTAAACAAGGCACTATAGAGTGAATGCCCCGGCCAAAAGGCTGGACGCAGCCAGCACCTCAGAAGATACTCTTCAGCCTTCCCCGTTCACACCGAAGATACCCCCGGCCTCTCTGCTACCACAGCTCCTCCCTTGCCTTGCGTTTCCTTTTTTTTTTCCAACTTACTTTAACTTCCTTTCTCTTTTTCATCTTTTCAATTCTGATTTCCTCGGGACTTGACTGCACTATTGGTTTCTTTGAGTTTGTATTAATTACATTATTTATGTTTCCGAAAAATAACAGCACCTGGTGTTCTGAGTCATGTAACAGGAGACTAGGTGTTTTGAATCAGTAACCCTCCTCATGCCCTCTGCATCCCCCCGGCAGAAAATGATGTGTATGCATGCTTGCATAGTTTTGTTGAAAGGAGCAGTGGGTTGGAGGAGGTAAAAAAAAATATAGGAAGAAAGTGAGTTGAGTCTTTTGTTATTCAACCTGATGGAAGAGGCTTTGAGGAATGGAATTAGATACAGAGAAACTGATTTTCTGGAGGCTCAGGGAAGCCGTCTCATATCCTCCCCATTAACATATTCTGATGGATAGTGTGAGAATACAACACTTCGCCCCGTTCCCACTGCACCACCACCGTGCAGGTCACCAGTGACGCAGACAGCTGCCAGATGTGGTGGTGCTTTCCCCAGGCTTTACCTGCTGTAGTTTATTCTTTACAGAACCAAGTGAGGCTTTAAAAACTTAAATCGGACTGTTACTCTTTGTTCGTGACTCCCTGTGACATCCAATCCTATATAGAATGAACTTCAAAGTCTTTATCGAGCTCTGCAAGGCTCAACGTGATCTTGCATAGACTCTTATATTCTTGCCTCTGTTCCATTCACACAACCCGTCAAGTGCTCTACAAGGCCAAAACAGTTCTATGTTGTGTGTTTATTTTGTTATTGTTTGTATTTTTAAGTAAGATATAGGCTTGTTGTTTATAGCACAGCATCTCATGCATAGTAGATACTCAGTAATTTTCTCGAATAAATCAGTAATTAGACAGCAACAAAAATTCTATTTGCCACAAGGGCTCTATCATGAACTGGACTCCTGCCAGATACTCTGCTCCCTGAAGACTGGGAAAAGATCCAAGAGGAATTTCCCTTTAGTATAAAAGACAATCTAGGTTGTTTTTACTTTTTCTGAGAAGTGTTTGTTATCTCAGATGCCTATTTTTGGATTGGGTCTTTGAATATGGAGGTTCTGATGGTTTTTTTTAGTTATTGATATGTTCTAGATATTAGTCCTTTGTTGACCCAGCTACTCACCTTCTGGTATCTTCCTGGAAGAATTAAAAGCATCATACTACTGCAATATATGTGAACCTATGTTTATAGCAGCACAGCTTGTAATAGCTAAATCTTGCAAACAACCCAAATGCCCATCAACCGAAGAATGGGTAAAAAAGATGTTTTTTTTTTTTTTTTGCACATAATGCAGTATTACTCAGCATAAACATAGATAAAATTGAGACATTTAAAACTAAATAGATGGGCCTTGAATGCATAATCATAAGTGAAATAAATTGGACATGTATGTGTAAACATTGCATTATCTCTCTGGTATGAGAAACTGAAAATGTGAATAAGAACCAAAATGTACAGTAGATATGGTGAAATGGGAAAGAACTCTTCAAAAGGAAAAGGGAACTAGGGAGGAGGGAGAGGGAAAGGATGGAGAGAAGGAAGGGAGAGAAAAAAATGAAAAAAGAAGGAGAAAACCGACCAAAGGAAATACTAAAATAAATAGAGAAAATATGATAGATGTGAAGCACAGGTAGCAAAGGACCAACACACAGGTTTTTATGGGGGACCATGAAAGAGGAAAGAAAATATAGAACAAAAAAATGTTTACAAACACTAAGAGAACATTTTTAAATATGAAGACTTGAATTTTCAGATTAATAATGACTTACTCTGTTTTAAGAAAAATCAACAGGTTTAGGCAGAGCTCAAACCTGATGAAGCTACTGTTCTTTGAAGATTAAGAAACCAGAAGAAGCAAGTTATTACTGAAAGAAAAAATTCCTCAAGTTTCTGATCAGCAGAATTCAGTGCCTACAGACAATGGCGCAGATCTAAGGAGCAGAGGAGGCCCAGACCACACCTTTCTGTGTTTTAATAAAGTTGTAATAAATTTCTAAGGTTGAGGAAGTAACACGTTCAGTAGGATTCTCACTCACTCCTCTCTGCTTGGCCTCCCTTCTTCCAGTCTCTGTCTCACCCTAAGCAACACAAATTCTCTTTGTTGTTGGTACATCAAATTAGCAAATATGTTTTGCATATGCTCCCAGAGCCACACTATCCCAAATAGCTTATCAAAGGACTATAATCAAATAGCACTTTCTCCTCTACAATAAAACAAACCCTGATAAATATGATCACACATTACCTGTTTAAGAGAATTTTTCCTACCATGTGAAAATATGCACATTGTCTTTTAGATTATGCTTCTATAGGCAAATAGTTTGAGAATATACATGCATATAAATGAGGTATGATTCAAATACGGTGAATAGTTAAATAAAATATTACGATAAAAGACCTGTTGCCAGTAATCTCCATGAAAATATTCCTCTTCACTTCAAACACACTTCCCATCTTCCTTGCCACCTCCTGAAGCAGTTTAGAGTTTTTGGATACAGCCATTTCTGTCAACTAAAAATTACAGTGTGTCCCCATTCACCGTATTCATCCGGCACTGTGCGACTTCTGGTTCTTCCCAACAGACAAAAAGATCAGGAAAAGTAAACACTGCAAATCAGATTAAGACACGTAGGCAGCTACAGCAGCACGACTAAGGACACTCATGAAAAGGGCTTCCAGGAAGTAGCAAGGGTGACAGAATAAGTATGTCCCAAGCAAGGGTTAGCAATGCATCTTTTACTATAACAAACTTCTAAAAATTTAAACACTCACTTCCTATTTTAATTATACATATATAATTTCATAATAATAATATCAACCGATTCAATTAAATACCTCTACTAGTCTATAAAGTTTAGCTCAGAGTATTGACAACTAGTAGAGTGTCTAATATTTTTTAAAAAAAACACTAAAGTAGAAGAAAAAAAATTAAAGAACATAGCCCAATAAAGAATCACGAACTGGAAGACAAAACTAAATTACACAAATAATACCAGATAATGACACAGAAAACAGTAAAAAGGATTAACAGAGATGATACAAAAGAGCTAGTCCATTATATACTAGAAAGTGATCTAAAGGGAGAAAAGAGGACACTACAGGAAACAAAATTCAAATTGTGATAGCTGAGATCCTTCTCATCCTTAAATACAGGGAACAGCTTCAATAAAATGATGATTGCTACATCTGGATCTTGTTCTGAAGTCAGTGCTATTTATTTTGCTGTCCCCTCTCTTTTGCTATTTCACTTTATTTCTGGCAAAACATTTTATACTGAATAAAATGACACCAATGTGAAAGTGCTCAATTTGTTGTGTGGAAGGAAAGAAAGAGTATTATGTTGGATATTAAAATGTAAGTTTGAAGGCAGCCAGGAGCTCTGTGCGACAAGAGTAAGGAAACAAAAGATAAAGATCAGCAGGTAGTGAACTACTAGTGTAAATCCTTGGATATTATGAGAGTCATAATAAAACGTGTAGTCTGAGTGGATTTACAGAGAGTTGTTTCAACAGTACCTGCAGAGATTGTGAAAAGAAGGTCTAGATATGTTATTAGATCGGGTTAACAAAAGACGGATGACCAGTGTGCAGTACTGGGATCTTACCAACCCTCTTGCCCTAACATAATTCGCTTTCCCTTTATCAAATTCCACCTCCATTTCCCACATCAGAAAAGCATGTCTGCACATATACTTCAAACAAACAAAGAAAAAATTCAAAGATGCTAGATAATAGAACACATACAAGAAAAGTAACTAATTGTCATACTAGAGTTGATTTTTTAAAATATGTGTGTCCATGTCAATCATTCCAATTTAACTGCAAATGAAGGAGATACTTAAAACTCCCAATCTTCACTTTTTATTTGGCCTAGAAAATAGAAGGCATTGGCAGATAGGACTGGACAATTCAAGAAAGCAGTCCTAAAAACAGTTCAATACAAACACAAAACACTAAGGAAAACGGAGTGCTAATCTGAGTACTTTCCCCAGGCTGGTGTGAGAGATGGTGCTCCAGGTAAACAGCCAACGCCCAGAAAACATCACGCGTGTACAGGCGCTGACACAGTGTGCTGGGTAGTGATACCGGAGGTAATGACTTCGAGAAGTGTTGGGTCGAGATCCAGGGTTTTGGGAGAAAGGGAGATGCCCAGAAGAGGAAGACTATGTGAGATCTAAAGAGGTACTGGCAGCCATCACCCTTGGCAATTTTTTCCTTAAAGAGATAGCACATGGCTTTAGTTTTTATTGCTAAATAAAGACACAAAACAGGTATTATGTCCTAAATTCCAAAATTCTGGAATTCTTCAGAAAAAGAATTGAAGTTCTGCTGGCTGCAAAGTGTCAAAAGAGAGAAAAGAGAGAAAAACAAAAAGAGAGAAAAACAAAGCATCAAAACTTTACTAAAAGCTCACACCCCGTACCCTAGGGAGTTATTCTTCTTCAGAGAAGTGAGGATGAATCTAGGTGGAATAGAAGGAGGGGAATGAGCTTTCTAAACCAACTTGTTACAAATTTAAGATGGCTTGCTAAAAGATCCATGGGGTACTTTTTGGCTCTAAATATCTTTAAGCAAACGTAACTATTCATTCGATCATTCTTCTATGTAGAAAAGCTACTTAATTTTGAAAGAACTATTTACCTTTGTAATAGTTTAGGGTTGGTTGTTTGTTTTTTGAGACAGGGTCTTGCTATGCAGTTCAGGCTGGTTTTGAACTCACTTTGTATCTCAGGCTGGCCTCGAATTCGCAACTATCTTCCTGCCTCAGCCTCCCAAGTGCTGGGATTACAGGCATGCGCTACCAAGCCCAGCAAGTTTAGCATTCTTATCACAAATGTAAAACACAGAGCTCTATTCATTTTGAAATTTGTGCGCATGCTCGCGTGAATCATTAAGCAAAAATCTGTTCTAAAGGGAAGAAGTTAGAAGCAGGACACCTAAGTTAGAAGATATATTACCACGATTAAGGGTGTAACTATCTTTCTACTGAGTATTGTACAGCAATGAACTAGAGGCAAAAGTTCACTCTGACCTGTAAGGGAAGTGATTCATTGAAAACAAGAATCATATGCAATGAAATAACCAAATAACTTAAATATAATTCTTACAGCAAGAACAGAGCCACTGAAGCAGACAGCATAAACTGCCCATTAAAAACCTATGTCATGACAAGTCAAAACCATATTTTCTGAGTTCTGATATTCTGCCATAGAATTTTACTAAATCTTAGAAAAGGTTTTCAGTGTTCTCTCATGTTTCATCTTTATTCAAATAGTTTGTATGTCAGGAGTGAGAAACCTCAGAAAGGAGTAACAAACGAAAGAACAAAGAAAGGGGGGGGAAGAGGAAGAAAGAATGGGGATGTGGGCTCCATTTTCAGAGATAGGAAGGCAATTATTTCATGATACTTTCCTCTTAATTAGGGAAGGATCAACCCATGCGCAACCCTGCAAAGAGGCCTCTGCAAAGAGGACTCTAATTTTTGTCAGACCACAAGTACATTTCCCTGCAGCTTCAGACAATCAATGTGGTCCTAGCAATTTGAATCTAACCCAGTGAATTGACTCCCTTTTATCTGGATTACACAAATTGGATTATCTGTTCCCTAAACTCTTCCTACTGATTCTCTCAAGCAGAATAATATCCAAATAATAATAACAGAATAATATCAAAATAATACCAAAATAATATCAAAACAGTATCACTGGATAATGCCCACTTCTTTCTGATAAACCTCCACACAAATCCACTTAGGAGGCCATTAAGTGCACAACTGCTGTATTTCTCAGTTTGTGATGTTGACTACAGGACACCATTAGATTTGAATGAATCTTTGTATAATATAAACTTGAAATAGAGGAAAGTGTTTTTTTTTAAATTCCAAAATTATCCCACAAAAAATAAAAGATTTTTCATTATATATTTGTCTTCATAAGCCATCTTATATTATAAAACTTTATCTTATTTTGAATGACAATATGTTGTATGGGAAGATCAACTAATTTGAATAATGTCAGTTATTGCTATTTGGGGATGTTGTTGGACAAGATGGGCTAAGAAAAGGCCAAATTTTATATATATATATATATATATATATATATATATATATATATATAGATATATAGTTAATTGTTCCTGGGATAAGAATACATGCATCGCTTTAAATATTAGAGACCACTGTCAATAAACCTTTAAAACTTTTGAAAGAATGATTCAGATGGCCAAGAAAAGCCAGTATTTTGAGAAGATATAATTCAGGGAGACTTATTCTACCAGGTGTCAAAATGCATGCAACTCTGGCATTTCCGAGAGTGTGGTCATTGTGCAGGGATACACAACAGAAGAGACTGTCTACTTGGTCACTCTTCCACTGTAAGAGTAAGAATGCTGAAATAAGGGTGATCAGGGTAAGCTCCAACCCAAGCCGTCTCAAAGGCTTCGGTTCCACATACATGCAAACCCTGTATTGGACTAGGTTCCTACAAAACCCCTCCCTATACTGGCTGGAAAGATGGGAGGGTTTAATAGAATTACCACATTTAAAGTTACTATGAAGGATAAGCCAGAGTTCATGAGGCAAGAAAGAAGAGTGGGGCAGACAAATTTCCTTCAAAACACCTTTGTCCTTTGCCACTTATAAAGAATCTATGGACACTCTGAGTCTTCACTCTTGAACTTTTTGCCAATTTGTTCTTTT
Source organism: Dolichotis patagonum (assembly GCA_004027295.1). NCBI lineage: Eukaryota > Metazoa > Chordata > Mammalia > Rodentia > Caviidae > Dolichotis > Dolichotis patagonum. The sequence continues at coordinate 76,921 of PVJX010003719.1, forward strand.
CTCTTTTTTCCTGGCAATGTGCATAGTACTTCTCTAAGATCACTTATTTTTCTATTACATAATTATATTATTAGAAATCACATTTTGTAGCTCAAGGCAAAAAAGAAATTATGAAGCAGGGTACTTACACAGTGGACACAAAAAAAATAGTGGCCTAATACATTCTTTCCTGTAGTGGAACATACATCATTTTTAATACATGAGCTGTTTTTAGGTAGTACACTGCTGTATATTTAAATAGTTCTGAACATACTTAAATGCACAATTTATATTTTAATCACATGAAATTTATTTTATAGTCATGGATTTTATTTTGGAAAATTGTAAGTAGCATATCAAATCCATGATTTCAGCTTAGGGATTGCTTAGGGATCAGCTAAGTGAAATGAAACTATTAACCAGAGTTAAAGGCTCAAAAATGACTCCTATTCCTGATATTCCTTATTAATGTTCTTCGCTTAATATTCTTCACAGCACCTGTCATCATTTGACATGTATAACATTTCTTCCCATCTTCAGAGTTTAAACTCCACAAAAGCAGGGATTTGGCCTATTTTATTTGCTGCTATAGTCCCAGAATTCAGAATAGTACCTGGAAAATAGCAAGGGCTTTCTATATATTTATTTAAAAAAAGAAGAGAGAGAAGTAGATACAGAGGAAATTAAGGAGAAACAGAAGGAGGGAGAAGGAGGAAGAGAAGAGTTGAAGATAAGTCATAACATAGAAGGTACGAAAATATACCAGTGATTGCAAAGGTGGTTAGATGTGGATTGGGAAGCACTGTAATAGACAACAAGAATTTCAGATAGGGAAGATAGTGAAATATTACACGACTCTGAGCAACACGCTAAAGTTGGACTCTTACGAGACACAAAACTTTCTAGGTTGTATCACTGATGCCCTGGAACATTCTGAAGGTTCAACCAGAATTCTGCCATTTCTGTTCTGTGATGAAGTTGAAAAGTCTTTTAAATCCATTTGGGAGAATATTCAAGATTAAAGATCGTGATGGAATCTAGGGACTGACATTAGAGAGTCTGCCATTTTCCAACGCGAGCATGCTACGGGAAAAACAGTGATGGTACCAGGGGTCAGAGGCCTGCCTGATCTTCCCTCTAGCTCTAACAGTGACTAGATGAATGACTAACTGTTCAAATGTAGGAGGTTACTGAAGGCAATACAAAGAAGAGGAAGTTGAGGAGTAAGACAAAAACCTTTAATTTCCTAATAGAGGATATAGTCATTCAGTAAATATTTACTGAGTGAGGTATTTCTGTAGACACATTTAAGACTTAGGTGCTTCCTTTAACTGAGGGAAAACAAATCTCTAATGAAGAAACTATAAAATACTGTGAGTGATCTAATTAAGTAAATTAGTATAAAGTGCCCAGAATGTTGACTGGATGGTCAATTTTGCCCAAGCATGTTAGCCAAAAAGCTTTAGGGAGGGGTAATATTTAGGTAGGCTTTAAACTTGACAAATATTGGTCTAAATATAACATTTCCCTAAGGAAGGGATGCCTAACACTGATGGAAAACAAGCTGTTTTTAGACATGCACTGAGTTGAAAACATGTTTAGTTTCAACAATTATGGACATATTTATTATGTTTTTGAAAAGCTGTAACTAGAAATAAAATCCACGATTCCCAGGCAATACTGGGCAGGATGCAGCTAAGTAAAACAACAGTTAGGGGGTAGGATTGTCTTCTTGTAATTCCAGCTCTTTTGATTTCTCTTGCTGATTTATTTTCACTTAAATCATTTATTAAATTTGACTTTAAGTTTTTCAGTGTCTACGATATTTTTAAAAGTTTCAGGGTCTAGTAATAACACAAATATAAGAAAAAGAAATCACTCTGTTTCAGTGGATTCTTATCCCACTGCCAGAACCTTACTTTAACAGTTGCTTTAGGAATTGGAAAGTCATAAACCTGGAAAAATTATATAGTCCAGTTTTGAGCTGGAAAGGACTTTAGTATTTTCATTTTTTGATAAGAAAACTGATGTCCAGAAAACGTTGGTGACTTATGCATGGCCACACAAACAGTGAGTGACAGGGCCTAGAATCAGCCCACATTACTTCATGAGCAGTCATTAAGTGACATCTGCCTGATGAATGGAATTTTCTTACTTCTGGTAACAGACTCCACTATGCTGAGTGTCTATAAAGTTAACGGGATAGCTTTGGGTCCTTCATTCAAATATTCAACTGTAAAGTCATTACCAATAATAAAGACAGAAAAAAAAGACTAAGCAAGAACCAAGATGAAAAAGAAAATTAGGATTTTCTGATCCATAACGTTACAGTATAAATACAAGACAGCACATTATTGAATAAAACACGAAAATTACCTCCAAGGACCATGCCGGCCTGACAGCATTTTCTAAGACGACATGCTGGGCAATTTTTTCTGCGGATTTTATCAACAATGCAGTCATTTCTTCCAGCACATAGATAGTTATGCTGCCCTAAAAAGTTAAACAATAAAAATTATTGACAATACCTAGAGACTACTTGATACTCTATGCATTGGCAACTGAAACACAGGATAGATGCACACCAGCAAGTGCAGGAGTCTCACTGAATGTTATGATGCTTCACACTTGCGCAGTACTTTACCTGTGCCTTCAGCTGATAAACATTAAAACATCAAACATTTACGAAGCGTAGTTGAAAAATACACCAAAGGTGCATGGCCACTAAAACACCTCCAAATCCTCTCCCTCACCGTGAGCACACTGACTCCGTCACTCTTGCCACTTTCTGAAGAAGTTCTGGAGTCTGCTCTTGGGTCTTTAGTTTCCTCATCATGGCTGCCTTGGTGTCATGAATCAATTGCAAACATTTACCTTTCACGCTCATTTTGACTTTTTGGAAAACCTGGAAGTCTCACAGTGTCAGACACAGAGAATAACACGGATGAGGGCCCAGCTCTGTGATTTTTACAAGCTCCCTTTTCACCGGCTGGCTGTCAGCAGCAGCATTCACTGTATTTGTTATCACACGTCGCAAAGATGCTCATGAAAGGGATCTTCCAAAACTTCTTCGAAAACTGGCAAGTGTGTTCAAAGACAGTATATTGAGGAGGTCAGTGGCAGTGTGTCTTCTACTGTAATTTTTTTTAAATTTAAACATTCACCTTATGTTTTAATCACCTTTTATATTTATACATTTGAACATACATGAATAAGTAAACTTAGCAAGTAGAATGCAATTCTTACATGTTTTGAAGAAAAACAAAGAGCTTAGCGGTTTAATATTTAAAGTCTGAGGAGGAAGGAAAACTTCAGATAACTGAAAGCTAGGATACAAAGTCACTACCTTCAAGGGTTGGCCCAACTCATACACTGGAGACAGCTCTTAACAGACTGGAATGTCTGTGAGAAATGTGGAAATTTAGTCCATTTTAAGTTATGATCATTTTTCACACTAAGCATTGGACCGTTAAAGCTAAAAAGTGGACACATCACCCTACAAAAATATCTGAGGGTACAGTTAGATGTTGATCTTCTCTGTGTAATTTTTTGGCCCGAGAAATGTTGCAGGCAGGCAGTTCCAACTAAGACTGACCAAGATAATTTTTCACGGGGCTCAGGCACTGCTTTTGTTCCGCAATACTTGGCCAGGGCTTAGAGCCACCGAGAAGGCCAGGGACACAGAAAGGGTTATTCCTCTCACGCCATCAGGTACCTGGCTGAATATTTTTCTCTTGGCTGGTGAAGACAGCTCAGGCACAAATGCGTAGGTTGGAAATATTAAACTGTTAAACTTTGGGATTAAAAATCCAGCATAATCAATTGCTACCACTTTTCTTCAACTAACAGCTCTCAGTTTTTATGCTGGTTTTGAGGAAGAAATCTACATTCAACTCCACTGGCTTACTCCTTATTTTTATGTCTCAAACTGCACACTGTCGCTTCTCCTCAGTCTAACATAACATTGTGAGGGTGCAACTCCCCACGCAGGGCTATCCATTTCCAAACATCCTCACCATCTGCCCACCTCTTCACTACTGGAAGTTAGGAGCACTAATAAAATATGAGCTATTCCAAATAGGAATCCTGATGAAGCCTCTGAGACTGTCTTCCTTTCTGAGAATTTATTTGCGTCTCGAAATTTTACTAATTTTCAAATTTTGGCTTGATTGCTCCCATTTCATCCAACTTGACCACTCCCAGAAAAGCTTGGACATATTTTTCTGTATACCAACTGCATACTTGATATATTCCTATATAAATACTGCATGCCTATCTTTCTTAGATTATGTGAGGATGGAAATTTGTCTTTTGATTCTTTAACTCTTGTATTTGAAAGTTTGACAAATGTTTGTTAGATAAATGTATACATAACTGTATCTGTTTCGTTTATAGCTGTATAGTTATACTCAACAATATAAGGTCTACAGTATTTCAATGGTCATGACTTGCTCCAGGTTTTTATCCTCTTTGAACATTTTGAAATTACAGAATGTCTTTTCTTTAGCAAATCTGCCTTTATATAGTAATGAGTTGCATATGGAATATAACAAGTTTCTATTTGACACACTATTTGCAGGGAAGTTTTCATTATCCCTAAAGAATTTGTTTAATGACCCAAAAAAGGGATTGTTGAGTAATTTTATCTATCTATCTATCTATCTATCTATCTATCATTTCTACTTGTTCTCCACTTTTAACTTTAAAATGCTGCTGTGGTTAAAAGATTATATTGTGTAGCCAGGTATGGTGGTGCACACCTGTAATCTCAGAACTCAGGAAGCTGAGGCAGGAGGACTGCCCAAAGTTCAAAGTCAGCCTGGGCTACATAGCAAGTTCAAGGCCAGCCTGAACTCCATAGAGAGACCCCGTCTCAAAAACAAAACAAAAATAAATTATAAAAAAGCACGATTAAAATGTGATTTGATAAATTAACTCCCTAATGCCAAGTGACTCATAAAAATCCATTTTAATTGAAATGAAAGTGCTTCATTATAAACTAGAAAGAGGCTTTATCTATAAAATGAAAATATCTATATCGTATTGACTCTTAATCAGAGCACAGATGAATACATTGCACTTTGGTTTGAGAAACATTACAATTTTCATCATTTTTTTAAATAAAAGGGTGAACTATGTAAGAAAATAATAAGAGAAGTGAATATGTACATTCAACAGGCAGAAGAATAAAATACAGAGTCAGCACAGTATGACTCATTGTAGACTTGAGACAACATGAGCTGGTGATACATATATGTATAGTGCTGTGAAAAATAAGTAAACAGAAATTTTCTACATTATTCCATTAATATAAGGCTCCAAAAACATCAAACCCATAGATAATGTTCAAAGTTGGGCTAGTGCTTACTGTTAGGGGACGTTTGGAGGGGTAAAATGGGGCTTATGGAACCCTAATGATTTTAAAATTTTTTGATCTGGTGAGAATAACATGGTTTTAATTACTTAGTGATAATTCATAAATTCTGTAGGTTTAATTTGGGTGTTTTCTGAATATATTTGTCAATAAAAAGTTTCTTTTTTATTGTTTAGTGGTTCAACTAAAAGGATAATCTGGGGGAGGCACTGTGATCCTACAAACTCTGAACAGGGCCCATCATTGAAGTCCAGAGGCTGAGAGGCACTATCAAAACTGGCCAAAGATTAGAGAAATCCACTGCACTACAAGGTTAGAGTTGGAGCTTCCCAGAGAAATCTCTGCACGAATCCCTTCACAATAGCCCACTGAAGGAAGCACACAGTATCACCATCCCCAAACACAGAACTGCAGCTGGGATCACATCCACCTGCCGTGTGCACCTGCGCCCTGCCCTGTTGGCCTGTCTTGCACAACTGGCCCTGGAAGGGTCACAGAGAGCTGCCAGTGTACTTGGAATAAACAAAGAAGCTGGTCTTGTGCCTTCTTCTGGCTTCAAACCCTGCACAGTAAATGCTGAACTGGGGCAAAAGAGAAATTTGAAATTTGATGGAAATTTGGAATTTTGATGGAAATTTGGAATTTTGACATAATACTGGCCTGAGTTACCAATTATTGACAAGAAACTGGTCTTTTGATTAAATATTATGGGGCTGGCCTAGGGTTTTATGCCAAGAAATGCTGGAACTAGCATACAGCTTTACTTTTATGAGTTATTCTGGTGTGAATATTTAGAAAAAATAATATATATATGGAAAATATATGGAAAAAATAAAATATATATGGAAAATAATTATGTGATTATGTTATTTTTATTAGAAATATAAATATAAGCCAGAAATCATCAATGGGAAGCAATCTGGTAACCTTCCCGACCACTCTTCTGGATCTATGAAAAGACACAGTGCATAGAGACAGTTTGACTTAACAGGACCGGGAGGTAGAAGGACACTGCGGAGAAAGCAGGAATGATACCAGACATCCTGCAATGCACAGGACAGCTCTTACAGAGTACCCGGCTCAAGATGTCTGTAGTGTGACCCTGATAAACATTAGTGTAAATTTATGATTCCTTCACTTTTTAAAAAAGACGTATTTGCTAGGTCTGCCTACTGAAAGTGTCCAAAAGTAAAAACAAAGCCAGCAGCAACAGACACTAGGATTCAGATTGTCATGTCTAATTTTATCATCCCAGATTAACCAATGCTTCTTGTAGCAATGGCTGATCAAGGGCTAGGCAGCAGATGTATAATTTGAGCCTGAGGTCTGCTGTAACAGATAATTTGATTTTCTTGAGGGCTAATAACATTGTGTCAGAGCCCTGCTGATTCCATGGTGTGAATACAGCGTGTTCCCTCCAAAACTGATGTTGAAATTTAATCCTCATTGTGACATAGTTCGAGGTCGGATACGGTGAACCTATAGCGGGAGATGAGCTCTGTGCACTCCAGAATGAATTTGTCTGTCCATGTGACTGATACATTTAACAGACCAGTGGGTTAATGGACTAACTCAGGAGCAGATATGCTAGAAAATCCTGCTTCTCAAGGGCTCTCCTGCACTCTTCATCTCTCCATGGGATGCCCTGAGATACCGCAGGACTCTGGCGCTAGAGCCGTCAATAAATGCAGCCCCCTGAATTTTGACTAGAAATATGAACCCAAATAGACCTCTTTCCTTGGGAATTTACACAGCCTGTGTTACTCTGTTGTTAGCAACAGAAAATGAGCCAATCTACTGACCAGAGATAAGACAATTTGAACAAAGAATTAGCTCACATGATTAAAACACACTGAATATAAACAGTCATGTGTACATAATGATAGGTAAGAAAGAAAAGAGCAGAAGAAAGAAACAAATCTCACTGTAAACCACTGGAGGTTGTTAAGGTGTAAATTCATTTCTTTAAAATTGATAACTAAAAATAACTAAGAACATTTTAAATTTTCCATTATAAGTTTTATTTTAAGATTACCAAATTGCCTTATGGAAGGAGGAAAAAAAACTATAAAAAACTATGTAGAGTCAATAAAATCAGAAGGGATAATAAAAGTAGAAAATCATCCTTTTGTAGCTCCTAATAAATGACCACCACTTGTGAAGTCTGAACAATTAAAATACTTCATTTTATAACTGCCTATCTGTGTGAGGTCACATTTTCTTCATATAATTTAACCAAAACAACAGATTGAATGTAGATGTAGGTAGATACAAGAATCCAGATGTCTTCTATTAAGATGGACAATAAAATGACTTATAAAATTCTAAAGTAATGCTATTCTTGTCACTAAGGTTTTTAGTTTGGAAAGTTATTATTTAATGACTTTGCTATTTTTTTTTTCAAATGAGGGAATCAAAGTTTCAAAAGTTACCAGATTTAATTTCTAATATGGTATATACCGGCAGACATAAACCACATATACAAAAGGTCCTTGGGTTCTCAATATTTTTTTAAGTAAATGGGTTATTAGACCAAAGTGTTCAATTATTGTAAACTGTTTAATTTACTTGTGTGGTTAAAAAGTCAGAGAAATTTAGGTTGTTGGAGTGTCTGCAAACAGTTGATCTGGACTCCTCAGAAATGTCAAAGTTCTGAGAGAGAGACAGAGAGAGAGAGAGAGAGAGAGAGAGAGAGAGAGAGAGAGAAGACGGAGAAAGATAAGGAGAGGGAAAGAGAGAGACAGGAAGGGAGGGAGAGAAAGAAGGGGAGAGAGAGAGAGAGAGAAAGAGAAGACAGAGGGAGAAAGATAAGGAGAGGGAAAGAGAGAGACAGGAAGGGAGGGAGAGAAAGAAGAAGGGGGGAGAGAGAGAGAGAGAGAGATTTTTAGATTGAAGGAAGCTAAATAGAATTGAGAATTATTCACCAAGAGAAATACCAAGTTAAATCCTTCACTGGATCTTGGGTGAAAAATTAAATCTACACAGGATATTTGAAGAAATTTTAATACTGGCTCAACATTAGAAAAATTATTGCATCAATTTAAATTTGAGTGTGTGATAATATTGTAGTTGTGACAGACTGTTCTTGTCTATGGAATATAAATTTTGAATCCTTGAGGGGTGAAATTTCATGATGCCTACAACTTTGTTTCAAACAACTGAGTACAAAAGTTCATTATATCATTCTTTCAAATTTTCTGGGTGTTTTTCTAAACCCAAAGGATTCTAGATTTGTGTTGTTGTTGTTGTTGATGTGACAGGTCTTGCTATGTAGTTCAGGTTGGCCCTGAAATCACTATGTTGCCCACAATGGCCATGAAATCTCAGCAATCCTCCTGCCTCAGCCTCCCGAGTGCACTGGCACACCTGAGCGGCAGCCAAAGTATTCTGAAGATGCACATAGATTGAGACAAAATTTGAAACCAGTTTTTCATGTTAGTAAATGAGGAGTGATCATGTAAAACTGGAATGAAGTGGAGAGGAAGGAATATCTGGCAGAGCTGAGAGAGAGCTAGACAATAATGAATCAGTTAGTCTTAAAGTGTCTTGGTATAGAACCTAAGAGCTTTTTTTTATATAAAGGTGAAGGATAAAGAAGTGTAAGGAGAGGGAAAGAGGGAAAGAAAGCAAAATTGTATTGAGCATATACTAAGAAATTAACTGGTTACTTTATGTAATCCTGTAATAAAACACGTAATACAAAGGTAATTTGATTTTCCAAAAAAGAGATGGGTAGTACGCTGCTTAGAACTACCTGAGGATAGAGCAGAGCTAATGAATCTTATGGCGGAGAATATGCCAGCCGGAGACGAGAGACACGGGCACTGAGCACCAGACAGGACCGCTGGGGAGAGGTCACTGTGCTGGCCGGCAGCAGAGGAGAGAAGGGCTGCTCCTGTCTCCCACACCAAACAGCCGCCCAACTTCAAGCATAAACTACTCCATCAGCACAAATGTGAGTCAGAAGCAGGTACTTCAGCACAGGTTTGGCGAATCCCTAAACTCCCGCATAGATAAGAATATATGTGGTCTTCACCTAAGAATGGATTCAACTTAATGGAATTCCTACCAACCTCAGCTTTTAGGGGACATCTAATGACAGCTCAATTTTTTATTTCTTGGAGATGAACCAAGTTTCTTTGCCCCTACTTCAACTCATGTAGGCTAACTTATTTTAAGGAAAATTCTTAAAAATTTCTGATAAATTCAAAGATTAACTTTTTAATTATTCTTTTTGCTGGATAAAGTCATGTTTCATTTACTGCTGTCTAAGTCTACCATCTATTAGTTTTCTAACCTATTTAACCTCTTGGTACTCCATTTATAAAACAGTTCAATTGCTGATTTAAGGATTAATTTCAATAATGTATGTCAGACCTGTGGCACCGTTACAGACAGAGTAAGTACTTAATAGGTAGTAATTATTACAGTTCAATAAGCAAATACTTATTGACCATCTACCATATGCCAGCAATGTTCTAGGAGTTGATACATGATGCAATATAAAATCAATTCCAGAGGCTTATCTTCTATAATTAATGAATATACTTGCTGGATTTATTTTTCAGTTTATTTTTCAGAAACACTTATTTTTATGGCTTTTACATCAATACGCTCTTCATCATATTTGTTATCTAACTCCAAAACGATAACATCGTTGTGCTTTAATAAACTCACACAAATTCAGCTCCATCAGTATCTGCACCATGAGAAAATTATCTAATCCTATAATGTAGCAGTAAAGATAAACATTATACAAGGCTACTATATTGATTAGATGAGATAAATTAAGTATTGTCATAACTGGTACATAATAAAAACTGTAAATCATAGCTTGTAATTTTCATCAGTTTGCCCTCTTCCCTTCATTGTAAAGTAACCTCTCAAACATAACTGGTATATTTTCTGCTCTCTATGTATACAACTGGTATCTATGGATTCCAATATAGATTTTAACTCCATGATTGCAGTTTGGATGTCGTATTTTTCAAATCTCATCCAAACAATACCTTCTTCTCATCTATTTCTCTCCTTATGACATGCATTCTTGCTTCTCAGGTACTGATGTTTTATTTTTTTAATAATAATTCAAAGCATGTTTACTTACCCATATATGCTTTCTGTTTCAGCAAGTAAGTGTTAAGAATGCATTTCCTAGAACAAATGTGCTTATTACTGACAGGAGTGTTAAAGTAGACAAGTGGGGAAATGAGACTGCTCAAGGAGAGACCGGCCATCGTGAAAGAGCAGAGCGCTTCAGGTCACGCACTGGAGCTGGGAGGCAGAATGAGCCAAAGGAGGGGGATGCCAGGGAATGAACTTAGAAAGGGCCACTCACCAAGACACGAGCTGTGGCTTGGATTCTCTGAGCATAGCAGGGAGCCAGCAACAGTGAAAGTTAGATCAGGTTGGGTTAGCCTTGGGGAACATGGCAAGAGCTTTGATTTCTGTGACAAAAATATACTGACACTGGAGAGTTTCGAGAATAGGAGTGAATGATATTTTAGTAGAATCCCTTTGTCGTTTAGGATGAGAATAGAATCTAGGAGGCAAGAGAAATTAGAGGACAGAGAGGCAGTCATGGGAAATCTAAAGGGGGACAATGGTGGCTGGAACCAAAGTGTCAGTGGAGGTGGTGGCGAGGGGCCAGATTCACAAGGGACAACTGGTTTATAGCATTCCACTTGATGGCACATTCAAGCATTTAATCTTTATTAGGAGTGAAACCCTCCATGTTGCCAGCCAAAATTATTTGTTCTTTCTCCTCTTCATTTCCCTTAAATTTCTGTCTGACAATAGATCAGCTTCTCTTCATCCTTTCTGAAATTAGCTCTCCTGCTCTCTTTCTAAACAAAATAATCCCTCTGCCTCTCTTCTAATCTCTCTCCAAATGAGTTACATATCTTTTAACTTGTAACACACCAAGTTGTATGCAGGGTTAACTAGATAGACCTGACAACTATTTAGCTAACCAGTAGGCATTCCGTAAAAGACCACATACTATGTACATAAAAATCTCAGTTGTTTGACCACTCATACTAATAAAAAAGGTATAGACAATATGAAAAATTTATAAAACTACGTTGCAACAAGGTGGTTAAAATCATTGTGCTACTCTGATAAAAGTTTGTAACATTTTAGCTGTGCATGGTGGCACATGCCTGTAATGCCAGCACTCAAGAGGCTCAGGCAGGGGGACTGCTGTGAGTTTGAGGCCAACCTGGGCTACAAAAGTGAGTTCAAGGTTTATTGCTGAACTAAATAGCAAGACCTGGTCTCAAAAAGACAAAAAGAAAAAAAAAAAAAAGAGATCGTAACATTTTATATACATGTAGTGAATTTTCCCTCATATTTGTGCAGTCTGTTTTTCTTCTTTAGTACAGAAATGTTGATATCTTCAATGTTCAATTTCATTATTTTTTCAAGACTCTGCTTAGGTGTCTTGAGATTCTGTTTATAGTTCTCCAAAGTCTCTCAGCCTCACGTGAAATTGGCTTTAAAAATGTAGAAATACATGGATAAATGCTTGTTTTTGATTGCTATGTAGGTCTAGGCCTATACATGTATAAGACTAGGCTAATAACAGACTTTTAAGTCTTTTCTGATAAATCTCATAATCAATTATTACTTCCATGTCTTCACTTCAAACATAGAGCCAAGTGGCATGGTACCATGGGAGCACTTTAGTTTCTGAACTCGGGCCCAACTGGGCTTGATTACTAGCTTCGCCTCTAATGATTTTAGGACGACTACCTTTCCTCTTTGTTTCTAATCATAATCTGAAAAAAGGGGGTAGTAGTAACTTCTACAACAACTTCTCGCAGAGCTTCAAGGAGATAACGAACACAGTACAAAAGGTCTGCTTATAGTTGCTGGTATATAATCTAACAAAAATGTTAGTCACCATCCTCCCTCCATGTCCTTCCTAAGTTGTTTTAGAATTCTTCTTGGAGGATGAATTACTGGTAGGGGTGATACTCTACCAGCCCCTACACTAACTGTAGTGCTTCAGGGACTGGAAAATTGCTTTTCTCAGCAAAGCACTGACAGTCCCCTCTCTGTTGATCCAGATCATGGAGTATTTTAAATAGTCTTAGATCTGGCCTCCCTAGCACAGCTTTCCGTATTCCCCATGGTTTCTAGGATTAACTTTCTTAAAAGCAAAGCTTCCACGTCACCTTGCAGTTTAACGATTCTGGTTCCCCAGTTCGTGGAACACTTTAAGAGTCAGCTACACACCTCATTTCAGTGCAGGTTTCAGAGTCCCTCTGTAGATTTTAATGTGGAATGTCTAGGGTGAGGTTCAACAATCTTCATCTCAAACCGGGAGCACCCCAAGGGATTCTGAACAAACAGTTTGAAGAACAAAGAGAGAACACTGGTTCACCAGGCAAAATCTAAAGTAGATCAGAAGCTAACTTTTGGATTTATTCTTTTAAGATGAGTAAAGTCATACTATGAAGGTATCAGGTAGGCAGTTGGATACAAATCTGGAGTTCAAGGGAGAGTCTGAGTTGCAGGTAGAAAGTTGGGAGTGATGGATCAGTCATGGGTGATTATCTAAAGTCAGAAGACTAAATCAGCTCACCAAGGAAGTGGGTATACAAATAGAAGGGAGTGGGTCCAAATACTGAGCTGTGAGCCCTCAGATGTTGAAAGCTAGAGAAAAAGATGCTGAAAGGGAGCCAGTGAGTGTAGTATCCTGAAAACCAAATAAAAAATGTACTTTCAGGAAGATGGAGTGATCAATTATCAAATTAATACACTAATAGGTCCAGGTCATGGGATTGAGAAGCACTCATTGGATTTATCAGTGAAGTAACCTTGACAAGAAAGGTTTCAGTGGAATGACAGAGGCATAAAACTTAATTGGATTAATTGTAAGAGAGAATGGGAAAAGAAAGAAGAGTTTTGCTACAAAAAGGGAAAGAAAAATCGTTGGAGGCTAAAGTGTGAGTAAAATCAACAGGCATATTTTGGCAGTATTTTAAGATAGAGAATGTTTGCATGGTGATAGGAGTAATCCAATAGAGAGGGAACATGACTTAAGGAGGTCAACGGAGTGTTTCTGGTGTCTACCTTGACAGCATAGGAGGACCCTGGAATAGTACCCACAGGAAGGTTGCCTTTCAGTAGAGAAGGAACAGTGGATTTTGGGTCAGATGCTGCATGAGTAGAAGAATACGACCTTCAGTAAGTTTCTCAGAAAATTAGGAAGCAAGGCCATCAGCTGAAAGGGAGGAAGATTACTGGAAGGCTGAGAAGACGAGAGAAGGAACACAGTAGCCCCCCAGATCTCACAGGGATGAGTAGACTGTTTTCAGGACAGGTTAGTCATGACGGTCATTCTTATCCCACCTCCCAATTATGTAATTTCTTCCCCCCCAGAAATTCAGCTGGCAAAATACTCTTTGTGATATCAGTCAGATTTCAAGACAAATAATTAGGATGAAGGGACATTAGAAAATAGATGAGACATAACATATTGTGTGAGAAAGAAGGTTTTTCAGACTTCAATCTCAGGTCTGCCATTTATTTGCTATGCACTTAGTTTAATTTTTTCTGCCTCACCTAATAAATTTAACCAGGCTCCTGACATGTAGTAAGTGTTGAATAAATGCCACAATTATTATTAAATACTTTAAGAACCGAATTACTGAAACTTTTTAGGACATCACTTAGCAAGTTAGAAAAACTTATTTCCAAGTATTTATGTATGCAGCTATGAAATATTTTATTTTGGGGGTGGGTGGGTGCTAGACATTGAAGTGAACCTTTTTACTGAGGTAGATCTTCAGTCTTTTTATTTTATCTTTTAAATTTAAGATGAGGTCTCACTAAGTCACCAAATTGCCTAGGCTGAACTGGAAATTGTAATCTTTCTGACTCAGTCTCCTAGATTTCTGGGATTACAGAAATGTACCACCATTCCCAACCACACTTTTGATCTTTTATATTACTTTCATATCAAAATCAGATAATAGAATCATTCCCAATGGTGCTTTTCAAAATTCTCTTTACATAACAAGATGTCTTTCAAAAGGAAATTACTTTCTTTTTTTCCATCAAAAATATTTTCTTTAGCTTGAAGGGAAAGATTAAGTGTCCCATCTGCTATGTATCTTCTAAATAGCATTCTATTGAGACATTTATCATCACAGACAAGGTCACTAATTTAGAATATACATCTTCCTATAAAGGAAAATATGCTGGTCACCTTTAAATTTAAAGACTCTCTTAAGGGTACTGTATAGTGGAAAAAATATTGTACGGTAAAAAAGATTTTATAGCCATACCTCATTATGTTGCAGTATATTGCTAAAATTCTATTTCATTTCCTGGGTCTTTAGTTAAAAATTAACCATAGTGTTCCAAATGTGATACTTATATGTATCAATTCTCTAAGATGCATGTAGTTATTATGTATCATAAACAAACACTAAAGAAAAATAATTAAGTTTAAAACCACTGTAATGACATTTTTCAGGTTCACTTAAAACTTCAAACTGTCTGCTGCAACACACAGCTTTGCCTCTGAGGGAAGCAGTCAAAGGATTTGATGTCATATGTGATGTCACTTATAATCCCTACTTGACATCTTTTTTATCATCACAGCAACAATCCTGTCAGTAGTTTGCAGTTTTCCATAAAAATTTCTCATAGTACAGAAAATAGTTAATATTAAAGTATGCCTTTTCTATACATCTATCTAGATTCATCAAAACATCTGTATTTCATTATTCAGTCATCACCTACCCATAATAAAACTCTACCATAAAATGTCTTATGATAATGTCAACTCAGGTCTTGTGATTCTCAAATAGCTCCTATCCTTCAACTAGCTTTTATTCTCAAAAGTAGAAAAAGGAGTGAGGCTGACCAGAGAAAAAGCAGGAAACCCTGAGTAGTCTTAACCTCTGCCAGTCTCCCCAAGCAAACTGGCAAAGCTGGTGTCAACTATGCAGGTTTCCTAGATTTGGTGGTCAGAGGACCCAGAATGTTTTCCATTGATATCCAACCGTGGTAACAGAACGACAGGTGCCAGCAGACAGACTCAGACTGCATCACGGACCCCCAAGCCTCAGGCCACCTCAGGCCATGCTGTACCAACCTGCTGTAATGTGGCCTCACATTTTGCTGAATGTTCAGTTTTTCACTGAAGGTTTTACGGCAGTAATTTATTACAGTATAAACCAAGGGAAATGAAATTATTCTTTGATCCTAGTAAACCTTCCACACTATAATCTTTCCTATTTTTTTCATTAAATCTTCAGCAAAGTTTTGGTGAATGATTATTTGGTAAAAACATTTAGCTGGCCACCAACTTCTTTGCATGGGTTATTCCAGTCAGCTGTATTATGGGAGGAAAAGCAAGAACATGTTTTTGTGGATTTTTGTCTGTCATTCCCAGCTGAGAGATCTGCAAAGGAAGTTACATTTTTCATTAGATGAAGTGAAATTTGTGAGTGCTTAAATTGCCTATCACATACTTTATCCCTTACAAAAAATAAAATTGCATCTGTTTGCCTTCAGATTTTGAGGACTAAGTTGTCCTAGTCCATTAGAGCTGCTGTAATCAAATGCAATAAACTAAGTGGCCTGTAAGCAGTAGAAATGTGTATTTTTTACTTTTCTGGAGAGAAGCCCCAAAAGAAGTAACTGGCAGGTTTGGTGTTGGAGACGGCCTGTCATCTTCTTAGGTCCTTGTATGGTAAAAGGGACGAACTTGCTTTCTGCCATCTCTCTTTGTTTCTCTGTCTCTCTCTCTTTCTCCATCTTTCTTCCAATAGTAGCTCTAATCCCATTCAGGAGGGCTCAGTATATCACCTCCTTTCTTTTGGCTGGATATGTTAAAAATTAACAACTGTTTGTACTTTAGAAAGGTTATGTAGAACAAAATCTTATCATAAATATATTTAAGCAGCAAAATAAATGAATATTCATATAGACTATAAAACATCACATGTAAATTCACGTCTGGTCTTGCCACTAAGTCAGATTAGGTACTGTTGACAATTGAGAACATAACCTAGTGTTTGAAGAGCTTTTTGGACACTGTGATTGTGAGAGAAATTAGATCTATGTCTGATTTTGGCTTTTCCTGGTCGGGCTGGATTCCTTAATTCCTAACGCGACGTGATTTCCAGCTTTTTGCTTCAACGTGTATCACAAGTTTCATTCTGCACTGGTGTCTTTCAGTATTCTAGGTTATCTAAAGGCCAAGTGGCAGATGTGGCTGTTATGTTGCACTAGGGGAGCTGAGATCAGGAAGAGCCACCGTGGAGGAGACAGGTGTCAAGTTCACGTGCAAGCAACACCCCCTCAGTAACCACTGTCCTTCAGGTCTGCAGGGAACTGGTTCCAGAAACACTTTCAGACACCAAAATCTGAGGACGCTCAAGTCCCTGATGAACCATTTTAATGGTGCAGTATTTGCACATCTTCCTGAATACTTTAAACTATCATTAAATTACTTTTAATGCATAAATGATGCAAACAACTATATAAATAGTTATCACGATGTATTGTTTAGGAAATAATGATGAGAAGAAAACATGTCTTCCATGGGTTTGATATAACTCATCAAAATATTCTCATGTCATTAGCTATAGAACAGACTAGTTTTTGTTTTAATTTGGTTCCTTCTTGGTTTTATGCTTGTCAAAGGCAAGGCTCACATATATATTCATTTTTGTAGCACCATTACAGGAAACCTTTGTGTACGTGTAAGTGCATATGTGTGGAGTGGATAATTTAATGAATCAAATCATTCTGGCAGCAGAAAGGAAGATATTTACCTAGTTCATTTTGAGCTATCTCAAAATACTGAAATATAATCTAGAAAGAAGTAAAAGGTATATACCAAGGAGACAAGTGCAAAAAATGCTTACTTGAATAACGGTATAATTAGTAATACCTAGACAAGAGGATTTTCACTTAGTAAAGTACAGTGACAACTACACACATATGCCAGTGCTCAGTCATTGTATGTAAAGTATATGATACGTGACACCTCTGATATGTGACACCATTTATGTTTTAACGTAACCCAAACAACATATTACACACACACACACACACACACACACACACACACACACACAGGTAAAGGATTTTAAAAACTGAATGAAAGGGAAAAGATTAGTGATATTGAATAGAAAGGAGTTAAGCTTTATTGGTAATGTTTTAATTTTTGAAGGAAAATATACTGGTCCAAGGCTTAATGGCCAAAGTAGAAACATAGCTGTTAATACCAGCATGGGCGTCAGGTATTCCTGCTTCCCCAGCGGCCTCTGCAGAGGGGTTAATATACAGACTCTGAAGGAGCACTAATATTTGAGAATACTCCATAACCAAACACTGCATAAATAATACCAAATGCTCTCTTTGTAACTTCTTTTTTAGCATAGCAGAAGATTACTTCAATGTGTTGGGATGTAAATTTGTCCTTGAAACCAGCTTATTATTTATGTTAAATATTAAACGAGGAAACCTGCAGATTGAGAAAAAATTGGCTAACGTTTTGACATAAAGTCTAGTGAATCACTACATAGCTATTTTTAGAGCAATGGGAAAACTGCCAAAGTATAGACTCTACTGGAAAGTAAACTAAGTAAGATTATAGGTAAAACAGCTCCTTAAGAGTCCAACTACTAATCAAATAAATTATAGTGGAATGGGATAATTTGTGGACTACCAAAGATAGAGAAAGCAAATCAGCAATCTAAAGACAGAAAAAGAAATTTACACAAGGTGTTAACAAAGAAATTTTATGCTTAATATTGCTTTTTCAGAATCCATATCAAGAACTATGCTACTGAATTAGTTCTATTAACTTATTATACTGACTATATAGTCAACTCCTGAAAAAACAACTTATTCATGAAAACATTTCATTTCTTTTCAGTTTCCTTTGTGGCCTGTTTACAGTAGCTCTAATTCTGAGTTTCCACACTAAATCCAGCTTCTGACTGGGATGCAGGTGAAGTGTCAATTCTCTGGTTGTCAGTCCCTTGTACAATCTAATAACTGAATCATATCTTCAATTAGTTACGTGTTTATAAGTTGATGACATGTCCGTCATCCCACTACTGTAAACGCCACCATAGCTGTGGGCTAGCCCAGTCTGTTACATTTTATTGTAACTTCACTAGCATTTAGCATAGCACATGGACATTAATACCCAAACAAATTTAGCAAATTAATTCATATATTAATTCATATGAATTAATACATGAATAAGAATGAAGATAATACAATTAAAAAACCATCAATACTCACATAGCCTCATGTCTTCTAAATAGTACATTTTAACTATATTAATTTAACCACATTACATCAAATGTACTTTTAAAAATATTGTCAGGGTACAGTATCCAAGAACAAGAGTGTGGCATTATCGGTTATGATGTCTGGTTCATGTAGCAACTAGTTATTTATTGGAATGTCTAGTGTTTCCCTGACACTGATCTGGTCATAGCGCACACAGAAATAAAGAAAAACGATTCTTTCCTTCATAGCACCGGTTCATTAGCCTGCCATTTGTAGGAAGGGCAAGTCATTTCATCTTGAAAGACATTAAGCAACTCTTGACCACTTCCTGGTTCACTACAACCCTACAAGTCTTGGTGAAGGAATTCGACCAACTGCCTTTTCTGCTAACATATTTTAAACAGTTAGCTTGAGAAAAATACCTTCTCTGTTTCCTTAGTAGTATTTTTTTTTTCTATCTCTGTCTCTTGCTTTTCTGTGCCATACATACATGCCATAGTTTTTTGGGTGACTTTCGGGCTTCTATCATTTTCCACTGCTAACTTGAAAGACAAATAGGGAAGTTGGTTCTCAGCTTTTGTTTATGTCTTCTCATGGCCACCCTACATGTGATGTTAATATGATCCATCCATTGATATTATGTATTTTTCCTTCTCCTTTAGAGTTCACTATATCTTTCCAGACACATCATTTCTTAGAAACATGTTTGACCACATTTCCTATTATGAGAAAGGAATCATGGCAGTTGATAGCAGACATCACATCTTGACTCTACCACTTCCTAATTGTGATTAAAACAGTTTAATTTCCTAGTTATTAAAGTGGTAGAAATAATAATAGTTATGTTGCAAGGATTAAATTAGCTGAGATTTATAAACTACTTAGTCACTGGCACACAGAAACCACTTTATTATACCATATTACCACTGTTGACCATGGTAGCATTCAGGTCCAGACTGCTGCCTACTGACTGTCAGTTTCTGATCATCCTGACTTCGACACAGAACTCTACCTTGGACCAGCTCATCACACAGCTGTGTTTACTATGAGACTTCCAACGTGGTATTTCTAACTATGAAAGTTCTTCTACTTACTTTTCTCATTCCTGAAAACTCTAGAAACTTGTCTCAATTCTCCTGGTTTCAATCACGGATTCTCTCCCAATTCATCCAAACATTAGCAATCTAAATTTCAACCTTTTTACTTCACAATTTTCTAAAATGAACATTCAGCTCTTATTCAGTGCAATCTTAGTCTATGCAACTTTCTTGAATGTGTATATTTAAAGCCCTCCTCAATGCCTGGAGATCTTATTTGTTCTTAAATAATCACATGAGGATCACAAATTCTATGAACCTTTATAACTGCAGAACATATATACTGCAACCCACAACCACCTCCCCCTATACAAACACAAACTATGCAAATCTCTTATACATTAAAGAACCACTTAGACGGCTGTTTAATGAGAATCTTTAAATATTTATGTGTATGTATGTTACTTCCCTAACCCTATTAAAAGCTCCTTGAAGGTGAAAGGGACACCACTGGAATCCAACAATATATGAGGTATTCTTTTAAATACCTTGTATATGTTTATTCATTCAATCTTCATATGAACCCTAAAAAGTATTAATCATTATTATTGTCATTGTACATAAGGCAGATGGAGATAAACTCAGGGACAGTACCTTCAGCATAAATCTACATATAAGGTATATAATAAATGCTGAATGAATGAATTTGCTCAGACTGCTATAACCTTGCTCTAGCTTCATGGATAATTTTTCCACATTTATCTAAAGTACTTCTTTATAAACACTGTTGAATAAGGATTCTTCATTTCTACTACTCAAGACTCAAATAGGACCAGGTCAACAATAGAAATTCCACAAATACTTTCT
Organism: Dolichotis patagonum; assembly: GCA_004027295.1. NCBI lineage: Eukaryota > Metazoa > Chordata > Mammalia > Rodentia > Caviidae > Dolichotis > Dolichotis patagonum. The sequence goes on from PVJX010003719.1 coordinate 97,450, forward strand.
AAGGGTAAATTAGGAAATACATTTTATAATTGTGAATGCTGCTATAATGATGATATGAAAACACATTTTGTAGTTGAAATGTTTTTCATTTGATATATCCACTTTATGGAAGAACTTCTGAGAATTAAGTGGCACATATCTGCACAAAGCACTTACGATTTATAAGCACTGCAATTTCAAAATATTTAGTCTATGTTTACTACAAATCATTTACTAACCAGTTGTGTGATTTTTAGGAACTCTGATTTATGTCTTTGAGATTTGCTTATCTGTAAAAAGGAGCTAAGCTCTAATATACTGACCTTTTGGAGATTCTCAAGGGATTACCCACTTGTAAATTTATATTACTCCTAAGGTGATGGTAAGAATGAAGGAATTCATAATGCAGAAGGGAATGGTGTAGAATTCAAAGCCAGAACAAAGGGCAACTCCAATCCCCGTAAAATCAACTTTCCCACACAGAGAACTTGCATCTTGAATCGACTACATCATGTCCACAGGGAAGATATAGTCACTTCACTTGTCCATGTTCTCAAGTGCCCTCCTTTAACAGTACCTCAGTTAATTTAAAATGCAACTAAACCTCTTGAAGATGAATACATTTAATATCAATCAAACACATTAATAAATTCTAAAAATATATAGAGCACACATTTTTATTAGAAATGCCTCTGAAATCCCCTTATAATGAAAATTCTCCAGTTCCTCCCTTGCTGCTTATAAGTCAAAGGTTCTTGAAATCAGAAAACTTCAGAAATAGTAGACATATTACTGTGATGTCCACATTTTTCATTTGTTCTAAGCATTTTACTTCTATTCTCTTACATGCTTAAAAATATACTAAACAAAAAGGAATTTAAGATTTTTGTTTGAAATTACCATTGCACAAATAAATATTCATGCAGGAAAAACATAAAATCATGTATAAAATTTGTAACTGCATCATATACATGTTTTGTATATCTATGTACATGTATCTATGTGTTATATATTTGTTAACTACATCATATACATGTGCTACGTGTGCACATGTATATGTCACTCATAAATATCCATATGCATATATAATTTCAACTAATAGCACTTTTATTCAAAATTTAAAATTATTTTATATGTATAATAGCAGTGTCCTTCAAATAGCATTAAAACAAAGCTGATTTTGAAAGTCTACTAGTTACTGAGTAAAATAGCACTGTCTTCAAGATTATGACTTGTGTTGGCATTGAAAGAGTTAGAGTAGGAAATTAGGATACACAACCACATTCGCTGTAGAGTATTACAGTAAATATTACTGTTATGTCATACATTTTAAATTATTGGAAAATGTCACCATTTCTTAGAAGCAACAAAGGATAATTAATATTAGATGATCTCCAGTAACAATCAAACCAAAAACAGATCAGGAAAAAGAAGCCTACCTTCCATTGCCCTTTTAAAGAAGACCTTACAGCTCCCACAGGTAAGGACACCATAATGACAGCCTGATGCTTCATCCCCACAGATCAGACAAATCTTCTGAGGCAGTGACTCAAAGCTGTACTGTGGGCTCTGGCTGGCTTCTGAATCCGGTCTTGAAACACAAAACAAAGTACTCCACTTATTTTTAGATGCACTACCATGTTACTAAAGGTTTCTTACAGCAGCTCTCATAAGCTGAAAGGGGATTTCTAAAATAGCACTATATTACATATTCACACACCTGAAACTTGATATGATTCACACTGAGCTTCATTTAATAGACCACGTGCAGTCAAGCTCACTAGACTTGCAAAGTATTAGCCTTCATCAGCGGTACCAACATAGAAGAACAGTAATTAGCAATTCACGTTCAGGAAAGCTAACTTCTGTCAATCAGTGAAACAGAAATCTTCCCACAAAAGTCCTTACAGCCAAGCAATTTAGACTTTGACAAATGAAACGGTATGCCCTATCTGTAAGCTAGGTAACAACACGGTTTGAAGAGTTCAATCAGCAATGTCTATTTTGCGTTTTGCAAACAATTATGTAATAATTAGTTAATTAGATATATGTGTTGTGTGACTGTAGTGTTCTATACACTGTTTCGCCTGAAAGGCTACCAACTGAACATTCTTTTTCTTTTTTTTCTTTTACATTCCATTACTTCAGTAGGTAAACTAAAATGTTCTTGAAACCATGTGTGACAAACGCGGTAGGGAATCCAAAACAGTATTAGACTATGGTGCATTGCAGTGATTGATGTTGAAGTCCTCAACAAACATATCACACTTAGAATTAATTTTAATCTTGGGATGCTTGTGAAACGGAGAGATAAGGCGTCCCAATCCCAATTCTGTTTTGCGTTCTGTCCCACACCCTTCCAGTCCCACCCCTCGCCCGGGAACCGTGCCCTAGTCCCTGTCCTGTGCAAAGAAACGTTTCACACAGCACCCAACTCCCCTAGTCGTTTCCACCTTGCGGGACACAGCGGATCTACCGTGACGCTGCACTTTTCAACTGGGCTCGGTCCTGCTTCGGGATCTGCAGTTTCCAGTTTTGTTTGAAAAATGCCTTCTGGGAGGCACGCTCTAAAAATAGCACATTCTGTGCCGCCTTTGTGCCCCCTTTTAAGGAGAAAAGGGAAGCAGGGGACCGACTGCCCTCGCGCCCCGTGCGGGTCGCCCACCCCCTCTCGGCCCCTCGGGCGCGGGCCGATCCCCGGCTCCCCCTGGCGACCCCGCCTCACCTCAGGTAGTTGAGATAGGGCGGATAGACCTGCGGCAGGCCGTCCTTGAGCACCGCGGCCTGGTAGCCGAGCTGCGGGAGCCCGTTGAGGCCGAGCGGCGGGTAGAGCGCGGGCGCGCCGGGCGCGCCGGGCGCGGCGGCGGCGGGCGCGGCGGGGGCCAGCGCGTCCCGCGGGAGCAGGCAGGCGGCGGCCGCGGGCTTGCAGGGCAGCGGCGCGAAGGGGCCCTGCGCGGGCGGCGCGCCCTCGGCCTTGTACAGCATGCACTCCAGGGCCGACCCCGGCGCGGGCGCGGGCGCGGGCGCGGACGAGACGGCCACGCCGGCGGCCGCGCCCCCTGCGGCCGCCTCGCCGGGTCGGGACGAGGGCGCCCGCGGCGGCGGCGGCGGCGCGAAGTCCGGGAAGGCTGCGGGGTTGGCGCCCGGCACCAGGTACGCGCGCGGGGAGCGCGCGGCGGCCTCCGCGCCTTCCTCCTCCTCCTTGATTTTCAGGGCGGGCGGCTGGAAGTCGCCGTACAGGGGGAACGCGTCCTCCTTGGGCTCGGCGTCGGGGGGGTACGGGCAGTCGGGGAAGTCGCAGCAGGGCACCGGCGTGGCCGAGGCCGAGGCCGAGGGCGAGCCCCGCGGCGGCGCGAAGGCGCTGGGCGCGGCGGTGCCGCCGTCGTAGCCCTCCCCTTCCAGCAGCTGGCGGGTGCGCGCGGCCAGGAGGGGATGGCTGAGGGGCAGGATGGGCACGTGGATGAAATCCACCACTGCGGTGGCCTGCGGGGAGCGCCCGGGCGCCGCCGCGTCCTGCTCCGCCACCGCACCCCGGGGCGCCGGGAAGCGTGCGTCCTCCTTGGGGACGTGGGCGACGCCTCCCGGGGGGCCGGCGGCGACTCCTCCTCCGGCCACGGTGCCTCCCAGAGCCGCGGCTTTGCCGCCCTTCAGCAGCGGGACGGCCGAGCCGTCGCGCTCGGAGGCGTCTTCGTCCACCTCCACCGCGGCCGGCTGGGGGGACGGCTTCGCCGCGGCCCCGGGCCAGTGGGGGGCCCCGGAGCTGGGGAGCAGCAGCTGCCCGGACGGCGGCAGCCCCGTGGGCAGCATCTTGGGGGCGGCTCCGACCCCGGAGCCGTCGCCGGCCTTGGTTTCCGGCCGGCTCATGAGCGGGCACAGCGCCTCCCCGGGGGCAGGCGCACCCCGACAGTCCTCGGGAAGCTCTGAGCCAAACAAGCACCAGGGGCTAATGACCCCGCAGGCGGGAGGGCTGGTGCGACTGTGCCTGGACCCCGAGGGCGCCAGGAGCGTGTCCAGGACACTGTCCAGCAGCCCGCTGTCCTTTTCGGGCGCTCTCGAGCTGCTTCCTCCTGCACCCCCTAAAGCCTCAGCCCCGGAGTACGCGCCCTCCGCGTCTAACAGCGACTGCTGGTCCTTTGGCTTCCCGTCGCGGGCGTCCTGACCCTGGCTGAGCCGAGGGAAGAGCAGCCCGTCCAGGGAGATGGGGACGGCTGAGACCCCCGGGGAGGTGTCCAGGGAGGTCTGGCTCGCCTGGAAGGGACCAGCGTTCGGACGACCCAGCAGAGGAGACCCGACCTCGGTAGCGGAGGGCGCGCCGCCCGCCGCCTGGGGAGCCCGGGGATCCTGTGCCTGCGGCTCAGTCATGACGACCTGAACTCCCCTTTTCTCCTCCCCTGTCTCTAGGGAGGAGGGAAAAAGGAAGGAGGAGGGGTGTCGGTAATATAGGGGCAGAGGGAGGAGAAAACGGGTGTCGGATTTGGCCGGACCGGGGATCTCCACCTCCTGGTCGAGGGGCGGTGCTGGTCAGCGCCTGCCTTTGCTGTCCACCCCGCGGTCAGAGGAAGGGTGGCGGGCGTCCGCCAGACGAGGAGGGAGATGAGCAGGGCAGGAAAAGGTGTAAGGGTCGGTGCCAGTCAGAGTTCTGCGAGTTCTCCGGCTTCTGTGCGTGGACGGGGATGCCGAGTACTCACAGGTCTGGCGCTGGAGCGGCCGCTGCCGCTGCCGCTGCTTCAGCAAGTGAGACTCGGCTCTGTCTCCGACCTTTTCTCAGGCTTCAAACCCGGGCATGCTGTGCAGTTCGCAGTCCCTGATCTCGTTCGGAGTTTAGCCCTGCTTTCCTTACGAAGCCGGGTGCCTGCTAGTTGGACCCTTTGGGACCGGCCGTTCTCAGGCGTACCTCTGCGGGCCCGGGCTCCGCACAGCAGCTGTCAGTTCAGTCGTGGAGGACGAGCTGCCTCTGGCAGCAGAGCCCATCCAAATGCCAAGTGAAGCTAGTTTTCGTTAAGAATGCCATCCGCACAGCCCAGTCCTCACTCAATACTACGAGACTTCACCTGAGTGTGAGAACTGGCGTCAGACTCCACAGCTTTCTAGCGACGCCTCCTCCCTCTGGGGAGGCCCGCCCAAAGCCCCTCCCCACCCCAATTAGGACCAGAACTGAAACTCGGGAATAGGTATTCCAGTCCTCTAGTTTGATTCCACTGTAATGTAACAGGTGTTTCCTTACGTGGAAGCTCATAAGCGTGTCACACCTTACTGTGCCAATCAAATGGGAAAAATGAATAGATTACAATTCTAACAATAATTTTTAAGAGTATTTCAGGACTTCAGTTTTATAAGGATTTAAGGTAAACCACACTTAGCTACATTGTGTTTTAGAATAAACATATCAAGAGTGACCTTAAGTGTTTTAAGAAAAATTTTCCCTATGAGTTCCATTAGCAGTGAATGCTGATCTTGCGCTTGAGACCACCCTGCCTCCCGGAGTGCTGGAATTACAGGCACGCATCACGGCTGTGGCACACTTGAACGGTACCCAACGTAATTTAGCAGTTTGGGAGTGGTAGATAACACTTCTCTACCTGTCTGGGAACTTTGGATGTTATATATCACACTTTGATTAGTTCTAAGAAATACATTCTAATTACCCAATTAATGCAAGTTTTCTTTAGCTCTGGTTTATGTCCTATACTACGCCATAAGAGCCTCAGTAAAAAGAATGAACAGTATTCTTTCCTATCAGTATGCTCATTCTTAAAAATAATTATCTGTAAATCATGAGGACAGTGTGGAGAGAGGGAAGAATATTATGATACATATTTCAGGTACAGAATAATAAACTGAAATGTTTGGACTGAAATCCAAGATCACTGGGTATCCTGACATCATCTTAAACATGTTCAAATAATTAATTAATCATTTACTCATTAATCATGTAATCATTTGGAAAGCTCCTTTTAGGATGTCAAATGTATGCTAATTCCTCACAGTTTTTCTTACTAGGTGTGGAGGATACAAATGAAGACTCCAAGATTTCGGGATGCCCAGAGCCTCTAGCGGTGAGGAGCCTGGATCCGGAATCATGTGGGGGGCCATATGAGTGAGAAGTAAGTGTGTTAGACCACTGGGTTTTAGAGTTGCTTGTTCCAACAATTAATTAACTGACTAGTTTTAGCTATGTGAGAATTAGGTAGAGACAGAAGGGCTAAAGAGAATTCTAAGAAACAGTATGTTAACAAGGCGTCTGATTAGAAAATGTACTATGGGGACTCCAAGAGAATCATTGTGGATGGAGCATGGAGTTAGTGTGCGAAGAAAGCACATAAAGTTACAAAGATGCACTAATTTATGATTATCATTATTATTGTTGTTTTCACATTTTCCTCTTTGCAATCCATCTTAAAAACACTTGACATGCTTTACTGAATTGTAATTCAGGTACTATGCAGTTCAATCATGAGTATGCAATTCAGTGGGGTTTTTAAAAGCGTATTTATGGTTGTGTGATCATCACTATTGCCAATTTTAGAACATTTATAGAACTCTAAAAAATCATGCCCATTATCAATAGTTCTCCATTTCTACACAATTCTTCTAAGAGCCACAAATGTATTTTTTGTCTCTGTGGATTGGGGTATATTGTACATTAATATCAATGGAATCATGTCATTTGTGGTCTTTTTTACTGACTTCTTTAACTTAGCATATTTCAAGGTTCACCTGTGTTGTACATGTATAATTACATCATTACTTTTATTGCTAATATTTCATTGTGTAGATATGTTGCATTTATTTGTTCATCAGTTGTAGAACTTTTTATTTTTTCTACTCTGGCTACTATGAAAAATGCTGTTATGAATATTCATGTACAAGCTTTTGTGCAAACATGTGTGTTCATTTTTCTTGAGTAAACGCCTAGACTGCCATTACTGGGTCATATGGTAATTCTAGGCTTTTAATTTTTTGAGATGCTGCAGACTTTTTTCGAGGTAACTGTACATTTTATATTCTCATCAGCAGTGCATGAATGTTAGAGTTTCTCCATGTCTTTGGCATTTGTTCTTTTTATTATATACGTCCTAGTGTGTGAAGTGGAACCTCACTGTGATTTTTGTTTTTGCCTCCCTGATGGCTACTGCCATAAAATCTGTAGAATTTGGAGGATCTAGACATCCCTGGGAGGCAGTCTTCCAAACCCTTTACCTATATTTGCAGTCCTATGAAATAGGCACTATTATCTCCAGTTCATTGTTGGGAAAAGTGAGGCAAAGAGCGACTTAATACAGTATTATAACAATAATAAGAGATGTGAACCTAAGCAATCACATGTGAGCCTTCTTATGAATGTGATTTTAAGTGTCAGATGGTTTCGAATTGGGCTCTAGCTTGCTGCCATAAAATTAAGACTTTGCCTAATTTTTAATGTGAAAAACTCTATTTGACTCAATTTTCATTTGTTACAGCATTTCTCTCAAGCCGTATCATCTGACTATATTGTTTCCATAAGACTAAAAATGTCTTTAAATGGGAAAAATAATAAAGATGCTGAGCATGTTCTAATACATCATTGCACCATGAAACTTGGTGCTGGGTGATTCACATTGTTGGCACAGAAACACACTATATGAATCTTTTAATGACACAGAATTCACCAGTTAAATTCAAGTGTGAGGAGTAACTCCATATATTCATGACAACTATTTTGGAAGAAGAAAATCAAACCTGGAAGTTTTTTCCCTATAGTTTGAAAAAAAGGAAGTTTTATTAAGTTACAATTGTCACACAATAGGGGACTTACATTTAAACTGCACGGCTTCTTAATGAGATGTATATTTTAAACTGTACACTATATTAAGTTGCATTATGTATTCCATCACCACAAACAAGATGCCAAACATAACCTTTGCCTCCGAAATTGTGCTTATATTTTCAAAAAAAGGGTGTACTTATGCTATTTTTTTCTCTTTCCAGTCCCCTCCCTACACTCCCACTACTGGTCTCCCTAAACCACTAATCTGCTTTCTGTCACTGTGTATTTAAAGATTCCTATCTGGTTTAATAAACATCACCATAAGTTCTACACATGATTATGTTTTTCAGCTTTCATGTTTTCTGTATATTGTAAACAGGCTTCATTATAGAATTTTTAGACTGAAGGATGAGTTAAGCAATAATAGGGAATGAACATGTGCCTTTGTACAAAATCTCCCCTATTGTTAGCATCTTCTATTAATAAAGTACATTTGTTACACTTAAGGAGCTGATACTGATACACTTCTATTAACTAATATCCACAGTTTATGCAGAATTCCTTAGTGGTTTTATTTTAATGTTCACTTCTTTCCAGGATCCCATGCAGGGCACACATTTCATGGTTTTCCTATCTCTGTAAGCTCCCCTTGCTGTGACATTTTCTCAGAATTTCCTTGTATTCAAGACCTTGATGGTCCTAGGAGATATTGTGGGGTACCACTCTATGAGTGGGCTGGGGTGCTGAGTTCTGAGGAGGAAAGTCAAAGAGAAAATAGAATCATTGTGTCATATCCGTACATACTGCCAGCGTAATTTAAGACTGTTAATACTGACCACGATCACCCAACTGAAGTGAGGTTTTTCAGGCTTTCCTACTCCACTTATTCTTTTTCCTCTTTCTGTATTGTACCTTCTGAAAAGGAGAGTGGATATTTCCAGTACAGATAGATCTTATTTTATCAGTTTACAGTTTTATAAATTATAATCTCAGTATCATAACAAAAACTATCAAAACAACAGTCTCAAAAATTTTCTGTTGTGGTTTATCCAGTTTTATGCATTTAGGTTTTACATTTGTCCTATAATAGATTTTAACTTACTATTTCAAATGCCATAAGGCCTAGATCTAAGTGAATTATTTTTTGTATGTTATTATCCAGTCAACCTGGTACCATTTGCTAGAAAGAATATATTCTTTCTTCACTAACTGTTTTTGTCGAAATTTAGTTTTTATATATATGAGGATCTGTCTCTAATCTCTTCATGCTAGTTCATTGTTCTATTTAACAGTCTTTAGGTCAATACTACATTGTCTTGATTGTTGCAGTTATATAATAAGTCCTTGACATTTAAAGTATTAATGGTCTACTTTTATTATTTTCACTCAAAACTTTTTTGTCCTTTGCATTTTGGTATATATTTTAGAAGCAATTTGTGCCTGCTTCAGTTGTTATTGAGATCAAGGTGAAATTATGCACCATTAATTTAGAGAAAACTGCCTTCTCACCAATATTGAGTTTCCCAAGCCATGATGACAATATATATCTCCTTTTCTTTAGGTCCTTAATTTTTCTTTACCATGTTTTGAAGCTTTCAGTGAACAAGTCTTTCACAAATTATTTCCAATTCTTTCATATTTTGATGGCCTTATGGTTTGTATCTATATGTGCTTCTAAAACCTCATGCTATCATCGGTGAGGATTGTCATAGGCAGCTAGATCTAGAGTGTGTGATTACTAAATTAGTCCATTGACTGGTTTGCCATAGTTCTGGATAGGATTAAGGGTGCCCCACCCTAAGTGTGAGCACTACCTAAGGGTAGAGAGGCTGGATAAAATATAAGCAAAGGAAGTGTCACTTGTGGCTTGCGGCTTGCTGCCTTGTTTTCTTCTATTTCTCCTCTGCCATGCTTTTCCTCTGCAGCGCCCCTCTGCCTCGGGGCCAGCCAACTATGAACTAACTCCTCTACACACTGTGCGCACATAAACATTTCCTCCTTTAACTTTGGGTATTGGATATTTTGCTTCAGCAATGAGAAAAGTAATTAAAACAGAATTTGGTACTGGAAGTGGGGTCTTTGCTGTGACTGTACCTGACCGTTTGGTTTAGGGGCCTTCAGATCTAGCCTATGGAAAGAGTTAGGGAAGGTTTAAAGATGCCAGATGAAAAAGTAAAGCTAGAATTTCTTAGGTTGAACTTGATTGGAGATTCTGGTTGGAGTTCAGAAGATCAGAATGCTGATAGAAAAACTGCCAGTAAAGAACAGGCACCAGAGGTATCTGCTGGGAAGAAGGACTGCATTCGCTGTTGGGGACTCCATGTGATGTGTGTTACGGGTTGGCAGAAAGTTTGTCTGCATTTTGCTCATGTTCGAAGATTTTTGTCTGAGACCAAGGTTGAGGGCAGCATACTAATCTGTCAGAAGAAATTTCAGTGCAGTGTAATAGTGAGGCTGTGGCTTGGCTACTGCTGGGGGTTTTTAGATTTATGTTGAGAATCAAGAGTAAAAAGCCCAACAGAATGATTTAAAATGTTTTGAGTTTGGCCAGAAAGGACATTCCAGTAAAGAATTCAGAAGCCAAGGGAAGTTGTTTCTCAGGGTTTGCTTCACAGGCACTCAAACTCTGCAGCCAAGAGAGAAGGAAGCCTGGCTACGGCTCCAGCTGGTAGCACGTTTTGGCACCATCCACATGGTGTTGATTTTAGGCACCATCCACATGGTGTTGATTGTAGGCATCATCCACATGGTGTTGATTTTAGGCACATGCAGAATACAACAATTGTAGGGTCAGTAAGGCTTCTACCCAGATTTCAGAAGAAAGGCTCAGAGGTCAGGCAGTGTGTCCCTGAGAAGGCAATGTGTGAAGCTGTGAGTGTGAAGCTGAAAGTGCACTGGAGACCCCAGAAGGTTGAGCGAGCCAGGAGCATAGATGTCTGGAAAGGAGTGAGCAAAACTGGCCAAAGAGAGAAGCTATGGGAGCTATAACCACACATCGTACTGTAGGGCAGAGCAACCCAAGCCCTTTGGTGTCCACACCTTGCTACAGATTGCCTCATGTGCTAGACATGCCTAGGATGCTATACATGGAACTACAGGAATCAGCGTTTACCCTGCTGGATTTTGAACTTGCTTTAGTCCCATTGCTTTGTATCCTCCTGTTTTCATTTTTTGAAATGGTAGTGTTTATCTTGTGCCATTGTGTATTGAAACTGTTAAACTTTCCTTTCATTTGTACAGGTACTCCCACCTAAGAGTTTGCCTTAAATCTCCAAGAAGACTTTGGACCTGGACTTTTCAGCAGTGCTGAAACTGTTAGGGTGTTGGTACTTTAGAGGCGGGTTAAATGCCTTTTGTATAAAGAGATGTGATGAGTGTTTTGGCATCAGGGAGGGAATGTTATGGCTTTTATCTGTATGTCCCCTAAAAACCTCCTGTTTTCATAGGTGGGACTTTTCAGAGGTGACTGACTCTGGATTGTGTGATGCAGTATTAAGGGTATAATACTGAGATCAAGGCTGTGTGATTACTAAATTAGTCCATTGGTTGACTTGTCATAGTTCTGGGGAGGGTTAAGAGTGCCCCATCCTGAGCAGGTAGCCTGGATAAAACATAAGGGACACAGAGAGGGCTAGTTTGGTCAGATGTGGCTTGCATGATCTCTTTCTGTTTTGTGATATCCCTTATGCCGTGCCACTCTGCCTTGAAGACAGCCAACATGGGCCAAATAAATCTTTCCTTCTTTAATTTTAGATGTTAGTTATTTTGTCTCAGCAATGAAAAAAATAACTAAGACAGATGGTGTTATGAATGGAACCTGTATTAGTTTTGTACTATGTAATAAAGTATTATAGATTTAATGGTTTAAAAATATCTGGTTACTATCTCACAGTTTCCATTGATGAGGAGTGTGGACATCACTGAGATGCACTGGTCAGGATTCAGTGGTTGCAATCAATGACTCATTCAGCACTGCATTCCCATCTTAGGAATGACTGGTCAGGTAATTGGCAGCATCCCTTGAAGCCATAGAACTCATGTGGTTTCT